>JAPPVO010007352.1:0-25326 GCA_030407325.1 Camellia japonica
ATACATAGCATTCGCCGGAGTAAATAACAAAATTTCCAATAAATAATTTGTGATGACTATAAACCCTTTCATGCCAATACGTTACTTCTCTACTTCCAACAATTGTTAGATAGTATTACATCACAACAAATCTTTGAAAATTATGTGGATGATATATAAGTTTTTGACAAAATAAATTGTTTAGATCATCGAAATGGGCCTGTGATGAGTTCACAGGTTCAAATGCCTTTCAATTCAGATTATGGACCAGAAGGAATTTACCTCCTTTGAATATTAATATTCCTAAAAGAGTAGCAGTTTGTAATAAAATGACACAACACTACGTTCCGTTTGTTTGGACGAAAAATATTTTATATATTTTCTGACGTTTGGTTAACAGGAAACGAAAGTCAACGAAAAATATTTTTCATGGTTAATAGAAAACAAGTTTATTTGGAAATTTTTTTTTTAAACTTTTAAAACATGGAAAACGTTTTCTAACATGAAGTTTTACCAATGTCACCATCACATCACCCCCACTACTCCCACTTCTACCATCACATCACCATTACCATGTGCACCGCCACCATCACCGTCACCATCATTGCCACCAATGCTCTGCCACCATGCCACCACCTCCACCTCCACCTTCATTCCACCACCACCACCATCACCAAACATAAAAAAATATTTTTTTTGAAAAACATTTTCTAAAAAAAAATTTTATAATTTTTTTTTCCTTAAAAAATTATTGACAAATTAACACAACGATATAACGTGAAAAAAAATCACAATTGGAGTATTTCCAATTGTGACAAAAAAAAAAAATCACAATTGGGGTATCTCTAATTGTGATAAAAAATCATAGGTTAAAACTACAAAATAATCCACTAAGAAGACAAAGGAATTACATACAAGAACTCTTAATTACTTAGCTAATTCACATCCAAATTGAACCGAACTTGATATGCTTCTACCACCACCGTCTTCATATTGGAATTGCTTTGCCTAACGTTGAATCCACAATGCTCATGTTGAATTCACGATGATGAGCCACTCCGAAATCCATCAAAGCTTCAGGCTTGAGTTTTCTGGAACCCATTGATGAACACCATTCTCTTTTTGTGAATGAAAGAACAAAACCCTTGATGATAGTCAATATGAAACTCATTGATCAATTGATTATGTCACGACCCACCCTTGATATCTAGAGGTTATGCATCACAACCAGTCAATAACTGAGGTTACCAAATGTTAATTATAAATTTAACAAAATAATAACGTAGCGGAGTAAAATAAAATGGTATCCAAATATTTATTTTAAGTATACATTAGAGTTTTTTTATTTATTTATATTGCCAGCGTTAGACTATGTGTAAATATACACGATGCATTATGTCTACTCCAAGTCTGGCCCCGCTACTTCCAATACGGGATTAACAACTCCGTCCTAAGTCTCATCACTTGAAAGTGTATAATAGTTATAAGCACATGGTATAGTGAGAAATATTATACTGAAAGCATAAGGTAAAGTTACCATAGATAATTATTTAGGTTAAATAGTGAATAGTTTTGTTTGAATAAGTAAATTATTTTAATGAACATAAATATAATGCAAAAATCGTATAGTCAAAATAATCATAATCACGATACAAAACCGAATAGAGAGTTAATGGATTCATGACAAAAGGTTACTAAAGTGACTAATTAGAAGACATGTAGTAATACTTACACAATATATCATCAAATATCAAATCAAAATCAGATTTAATTATATCCATAAATTTTCTTTTTAAATAAATAGGATTCACTAAATAAATAAAGTAATTGAAATATTAGGGCTAGTTTGGCATACCTCAAAAAAGTCAAAAAGCTAAAAAAATTACTAAAAAAGTTATCACTATTCACAAAAAAGAAATGTAAAAAAATTAATTTTACAAAAAAAAAAGTACAACTCACATGTCACGCGAGTTGTACTTTAGCTGCCCATCATTTGTATAAAGGGAACAAGTAGAGAAGCAAACAAGATGGTGTTGTTCGGCCCGTGGGAGTCCATCACGGATCCCGTTTTGATAATCTGAACCGTTGAATGTGTAGAACTCATCGAGTAATATATGTCTGAAAAAAATCACATTGATCGGATATCGCTAACTACATGATCAAATCAGTTTTGTATAAAAAATGGATAGTGTTATAGTTAACGGTTGACAAAAAATAATCCAATCAGATAGCTATCGAAATCTAATTAACGTGATTTTTTTACAAGTATATAATATTCAACGAGTTCTACACATTAAGCGGTTCCGATTAGCAAAACGGGACCCGTGGTGGGCCCCCACAGGCCGAACAGTACTGTCCAATTCAATGCCTGAAAAGGAGGCAAGCTTCTCCTATACACTACTCTGCCGACCGCTTACTCTGCCCAAGCTTCTCCTATACATTAATTTATACAATTTTTTAATACATATATTTTTCGTAAAAAGTCAAAAAATTATTACAAACAACTATTTTTTTTTCCTCAACTTTTTAGTCTAAAAAAATAAAAAAGTAAACTTATTTAGAATACCCCAAATAACCCCTCACAAAGCATAATTTACACAATAATTTATGGGCATGTTTGATTGGGTGGATTAGAGCATGTGATTTAGATTATTAATCTGTGGGTCCAATTATCCTATGTTTGTTTTAACATTTTGGTTTAGGATTATTAATCCAATGGATAATTAATCCAACAAATTTGTAGGATTATTAGTAATAGGGTAGGGGTGAGATTATTAATCCAAAGGATATTAATCCAATTGGATAGTGAATATCACACTAATTTAATAAAATTATTAATACTTCACTATTAGTCTTGTGAATAAAACCGATTCATACTTTTCAATCTTCCTTTCCACTGAAGCTTACTGGCTCCACTTCACACTACGGGTTGTTTGGGGTGTCCTAAATAAGTAGGGGTGAGCAGCGGATATACCGATCCGCCAAAACCGACCGAACCGAACCAATCCGCCGCATTTTGGACGGATGCGTGATGACGAGCGGACGGTTGCGGATTGATTTTCTCCAATCCGCCAATTTGGCGGACGGATGGCGGATTTGAGGTTCCTTTGGCCGCAACCGAACCGCCGAACCGCCAAACCGCGAATTCCTTTAGTAATTTATAAGATTTTGTGTTTTCAATTTGTTTAAATATTTTGTTTGTGTTTTCAATTGAAAAAAAAATTTAAATATTCTGTTGAAAAAAAAAGTTTTCAACTTGAATACATTTTTTTAATTGAAAAAAATAAACGTATTATTTATCTATATTTTTTTGTTTTTAAATCTAACTCTAAAAGTAATAAATAGAAAATATGATATATGCTGGTTGGTTTTTGTTTTCAAAAACATATATAAATGTAACAATACAAAGACATACAATCTCTACTACTGCTTTGCTCATAGTTTTGGTGGTTTGAATTGTTTTTATATTTTAAGAACCACATATTGTAATACTTTATGTGGATGAGGCATGTTGTGATTGTAATATGTGGATGAGGCATGCAGTGATTGTGATATTCTAAAGTTTCAAACTTTCTTTCTTTGGATGAGACTTGCAATAATTGTAATACTTTTTTAAGTCATTGACTGTAATATTTTCCTTTTTTTTTTTAGGAAGTGTACAAGTTGAACTATGTTAAAAATTTATAAAATTTCAAACCGCCAAACCAATTCGCATCCATCCGCCAAACCGCCAATCCGCTTAATCCACATCCGCCGGATTGGCGGACGGATGCGGATTGATTTTCTCCAATCCGTTAATCTGGCGGACGGATGGCGGATTGGAGGTTTCGTGGCCGCAACCGACCCGCGCCCACCCCTATAAATAAGTGCGCTTTTTGTCTTTTTGGACTAAAAAATTGAGGAAAAAATATATGGATGTTTGGGTTAACTTTTTGACTTTTTATGAAAAAAATGTGTATTAAAAATTGTATAAATTAGTATGTAGGGAAAAATTATGATTGGGAGTTGTACAGTCGTAATTTTTGACTTTTAGTAAATAGTAATAACTTTTTAACTTTTTAATTTTTTGAGTAACTTTTTGACTTTTTTTCAACTTGCCAAACTTGACCTACATCTTGTTCTTGTCCTTTTTTTTTTTTTTTTTTTTTTAAATTATATATATATATATATATATATTACAAGTGAATCAACAACCAGATTTCGATGCCGCAGTCTGTAGCACAGACACGTTGCTGGTTCAACACCTTCCACGTTTCATTGTTTCCATATTAAGCTTATCCAAGGTTTATCTAAACATGTATTTATTGTTCTAATTACATTTTGATCCATATATTAAAATAATTATCATTTTTTTTTTTTTGATAAAATACGGTGACCTCCTAATTTTAAATTAAATTAAATTTTATCACATGCAATTATAAAATTAAATATATATTTTTAATCATGCTTAGTTGATATTATTGCGGTGTTAAAATTAATTAAATTTTTAGAGTATCACAGATCACTCTTAAATTATAAAGGAAAATAATACATAATTACTCTCAAATATATAGAACACTTTGTTTTCTTTTCCTCTTTAAGAATATGAACGGGTTCAACCCTAAAACGTGTAAATGACGTACTATATACTAAACAGAGTTGTGAAAACCGCTCAAACGCTCATTTTACCGTTCGAGCAGTTAGACTAAAGGTAGTGCTCACATATAGGCCAACTGTTTGAGTGCAACATTTACTGCTTGAATGGTAAAATATGTTTCCCAGAAGTTCAGAATGCAGGCTAACATACTGAATGAACGATTTCACTGTCCGTGATTTCACTGTCCGTGATTAGTTAGCGAAGAGGCAAACAAAGATTGCTCAAGTTAAGATATGGAACATTAGCATAAACTCCTCTACTCAGACACAACACAGATTTGATTCGCATCTAAACTCTCTTAACATCACAAATACAAAAAAACAAAAACAATTATAATTGAATGGAGTTTTTGTCCAACAGGATTGCTAATTACAAAAAATCTAACAAATAACTTTGATTTTTCTCTGATTTCGTCTTTTCTTCTACTCTTTCAACCATAACATTTGACTAGGATTGTTTTGGGAACTAACTATTTTAATTAATTTTTTATTTTTTATTTTTTATTTTTTACGAAAAGACATGCAGAAAAGTAGAGAAAATAATTAATTTTTTTATAATGACTTTTTGACTAAAATAACATATTGCCAAACTTGTCTTATAATTTAATTTTGCATAGAGAGACTTACTTTTTGCAAATTAATCGATTAAACTAATTATGAATACAAATTTTCACTTCCAACAAAGTTTGTGAACACCGTGTGGTGCGACATTGTGGGTAAAACTCTCTGAAAGATTGGCCTTTTCTACAACAGCTCATAAGCTGCTCATGGATGGCTTTTCACGTTTTCATATTAGGGACTTTCCAATGATGGTTAGTGCAAGTTCCTGTAATTTTGTTTGGAGAATTTTTATTTAGAAATTTCATTAACAATGTTGTCGGACAATGGGATTTTGAAATTATGAAATACAATAATGATGATTTTGATTTGAAATAAAGATATACAAATTAGAGTTGTGCAAAATATCGTTCAATTTGTTAAAACCGCCTAATTAGTATCGACCTTCCCATTAACCGTTTGGTGGTTTGAAATTTTTATAATTTGCTTTTGAAATTGTCCCACTCCGCTATAATTAATACATAAATTTCTTTTACCTCTAATGAAATATGAAAGTAAAAATCAGGGTGAGATTGATTTAAAATGTGGAATTTATTATAAATTAGTGTGATATATTATATAAATGCTTGATAACTATTTAAGATTATTCTTCAATCAATTAACAAATTGAAACCACACAAACCACAATTTGATTATTTGCCAATCCATCATTCACGGTTCAATTTATAATTTTACTCTTGTACGGGAAAGAAATATACCTTCTCGTATAATCCTGTTGATCAAGTCTGCGTTCCTCCGTACGACGTCGCTTTATCACCTGAAAACACAAACGTGAGCTGGCCGGCGGGAGTGTGCCGGAAACCTCTCCGATGCCTAAGTCAGAAAGCAAGACAAGTAGGCAAAAGCTCAATGTAATCAGGGAGCAAAAGTTGTGTTACCTCTCCATAGGTGATGTTGTGAGCTTATATAGGTTCCGCGTGGCACAATCCTAGTAGGACTTTTACTCCTCCATTCAGAGTCCTCCTAGGAATAGGACTTTTACTCCTCCATTCAGAGTCCTCCTAGGAATCATACTCCTGAAAGATAATGCTTATCCTTCAACACCCCCCTCACTGCTTAAACCAAGTGAGATGGTTTTACCATGACCGAACTCCAACATGACCGAAGTAAACATGACTGTAGTTAGCCGCAGAATAGGCCGAACTATCGTTAGTTCGGCTCTTCCTCCCACTGTACTTACTTCGGCTTCTCATGCGCGACCCATGGCATGGCTAAACCGGACTAACACTAGCTAGGTCCGATCGAGCTAGTCATGCTATGCCGCAACCGAACTAACCGTAGTACTCTTCTGGACCGAGATAACATTAGGCACTTCTGGGACCGGAGTAACTTTACACCTCTTGCGGACCGGAGTAACTTCAAGGCTCTCTTGGACCGGGCTAACCGGAGTAAGCTTCTACCGCGCTACCCAGAACGAAGCCCACCAAGAGAAGCCATTACCTCGGTTCCAAGTGCCATGGCCGAGATAACTATCTCTACTCCGATTGGTAACTTATAATCACGTTTGGACCGAGGTAACACTTGAAAAAGTCCCTTCCACACTTGGACCGAACTAACACTTGGACCGCGGCCCACTTGCTAGTCTTTTCTACCACGGCCCATATTCGTTTAGTTCTTGGACCGAAGTAAATCTATCCTTACCTCGGTCCATTACGCGGCCCAATTTTCAAGGAAGTCTCCTCCTTAGCTCGGCCCAATTTAGATATAAATTACCCTCTCAACTCTCAAACCGCACCGTATTGAACCGCACCGCGCACACTTCTCGAAACCTTAGAGATAATTGGTGATAAGTCCATTTTTATGGTATTTGATCCAATGTTTGACTTTTTATGAAAATAAAGACATGATTAATGAAATTATTTGATGAGGAGGGCAAACAATTGTTTAAAAAATATTTATTATTTTTAACTCATTGTCGCTAGATTACCATCAGACCACCGCCAACAGTGGTCGGAGGTAGTGACAGGTGGCAATGGTGATATGGACAGACAGACAGATTAGGTGAATATATAGGTGACACGTAGACAACTAGGAGGATAACACATTGACAGATAGGTGGACAAATAGATGACACTTGGACAAAAAGGTGGACAGGTAGGTGACGTAGACAAAAAGATAGATAAGTAAGGGTAATATGATGTTTTCAAAATGTTTCATTTAGACCTTAGGGCTATTGCCTCAAAAGTTTTAAAATTGGATTTATGACCTGAGTGCTGGAAACCTTAACCTTATGTAAATTATTTTATTTTATTTTATTTTATTGATAATTGGACGTCTAAACCAACTTGCTTGCACATATTTTCTGTACAATTTTTTATGGAAAAATTACAAAAAAAAAAAAAAAACTTAAGATTCGACCATGGTAATTAAATTCTGAGTTTTTAAATTTAAACTTTAAACTTCTACATTGATACCAATTTCAACTATCGGTCCATCTCTATCAACTTGTTTGGCATAAATCTTGATAAGGAGTAAAAGGTTTACACAATTGTTCTTATATCTCAGCACTATGTTGGAGATGAAGTACAAATGAGAAGATTGCTGGAGTGATTATAGCTATTATACAACTGAACAAATGTGCATCAACTGTATTCCAAATTGATATTTCAGAATTAAGAATCTATGTTCTAGTAGCAATTTTTTTTTTTTTAATCATCAATAACGGACATGGTGAAGAACTAGTCACAAACCCTAATAGATCAATGGCTTGAAGTATGTTGAGAAATTGACTTCTCAAAATGTAACACCCCCAATCTGTACTTAATCGCTAATCCATACTTAATAAAGTTAATCAAGTGGTTAAGTGGAATTATGTGTTAATTGTGTGATTTGTATGTTATTTGAATTTCTATCTGTTGGCCATAGGAATATCTATTCTGGATTTTACTTTGTTTTATTAATTGAAGGCCTTATCGACATCCGAACATGAAATTGACTAAGTCAACGTGCTATTTGGGATTTTTGGAATATTATGGTAAGTTTAATTAGAATTCGATTCGGAATAAAATAATTGGAATAAATTAATTGAGCTAATGACAATTAATTGGCCTAAGCTAATTGAGCCTATGTAAGGCTAATATGAGTGTCTAGACTGTTCATTCTCATCATTTTGAAGACAAAAATGTGAGAGTGAGAGAGAGAGAGAGAGTTGATGTAAGAGTGAGAAAAAGGAACATTGTAAAGAATTAGAAGGAGAATTGGAAGGATTTGAGAGATTAAGTATCAACACTACCAAATTCAAGGTTCAAGGTAGGAATTCAACTCTTTAATTATGAAATCGAGTTGTCTAGTGTAAGAACTCAAGTGAATTAGGTGATTGAACACAAGGACTAAGTTTAGATAGTTGAATTAAGAGATAAGTCATACGTGCATGCATGATTCATCAAGTTTTGAGTTTATTTTCTAAGAATTCTCACATGCATGGTGTTATTTGTGCTTAAGAATGAGAGTTCAACATGGTTTTATACTTATCACTTCATGTATTTAAGTTTTGGAAAGAAAGAACTTCCATTCATTACATGCATGTTGTACAAGTGGAGTTTCAAGTGTAAATTTGAATGATTGGCATGCTTTTGGCCTTGATTTCATGTTTCATTCCATGTTTGTATTCAAGTGTCTAAGTGTTTTCTTCAAATTGTGGCCCAAAAGAATAGGTTCGAAGCTTTAAACTCATGTTTGAACTTAGAACAGAATTCTATAAATTCCAGAATTCGGCTTCATCGCTCGAGCGATGGTTCTTTGCTCGAGCGTACTTTGCATGCTCCCAGTACTTTTACAGCCGAGGCAGTTGGCTCAAGCGACCAAAGCTTCGCTTGAGCAAACTCACCTTTGCAAGGTTCATGGCTCAAGCGACCAAAAGTTAGCTCGAGCGTAGATTGAGAGCATCCAATACTTTTGCAGACTAAAGGGTCCGTTCAAGCGAACTGCCCTGTTTTCCAAAATTTTGCAAAGTGTTTCAAAGTGGATAATTGCATTCTCATTCCATTTTAGGCATTCTTAAGCCATGATTTAGGCTGCAACAATGAGGATAAGAATTAGAAACACACCTAGAAAGAAAGTAATAAGTTTAAACATCAATAGAGTGTGTGGTTCAATGTGTATCCGTTATGTGTCTGTGTAAGTCATGCGCAACCGTCCATATGATCTGTCTAAGTTATTTGTCTGATCTGCTTCTAGAGCTATCTGTGAGTAACAATTTTGTAAATATATGTTTACTATAAGTATTTTCTGAATGATATGATACGATCTGTTTTCTAAAATGCTATTTTGTGAACCATAAATGATTGTCCAGCTTTTTGAAATGTAATCGTGGCATTCTTAGCATCATGTGATATGTTATATGTTACATGGTACCAAGGTTTCAAGTGGGTTCCATTTATGGAACTGATTATGCATAATCAACTATATGATCTACAAGTGGGTCTTTATGACCATCTCATGTGAATAAGGGTCTTAATGATCATCTGCTCTGTATATGGGTCTTTATGACCAATCTGATCTGTTAGCGCTAATAGATATACCACATATAACTGTGTACAAGTCTAAATATATATATATATATATATATGAGCATATTTTTTATCTGAATTCTGATTTCTAAATCTGTTATGGACATCATTCATAAAACCTTTACTTTGTTGTTATTCATTGGGCTTCAGCTCATTATTTATATTATGTACGTAGGTGATCAAGTGCGTGACCAGGCTTGAGACTTCCAGTCTGGATCTGTTTGTGTCAGCCAACTTGTGCTCCTCCCGAGGAAGTTCCGGAAGTCTTATGTGGTCAAGTTCTGTGGATAGTGTTTGTGATCAAATCTAAGTTTTATTTTTATTTTTTTTCTTTTCTTTTGTTAGACAAGTTCATGTTTATTTTGTATGTAGGGCTAAGTCCCTTTTTGATTATTTGTACTGGTAATGACGCAAGTATGACATAATATATGTAAATATAAAATTTTAAGTTTATGTCCCATATAAATCTGCACAGCTTTATGAACAATATAATTTGATATTTGCTTCCGCTAGCCCCTTATTTTGCTAATCTTCTTTAGAGACATTCGATAATCTTAGGATTACTGGCCGGTTACGATGCCAAACCTATAAGGCAGGTTTGGATCGTGACATAAAATGATGAAATTAGAAGCATCGAGTTTAACTTTAATAAATGAGTTGAGATTAGAAATTAACAAACTCAGATTTGGAGGAAGAGACGAAGAAGAAGAAAAAGAAAAAGAAGTTAAAGACACCATTAAAGAAGAAGTTGAAGACGCCATTGCTATCAAGATCAAGATTAGTGCTCGTGAGAGCTTTTTCTATGCTCTGATACCATGTGGAAAAGTGTAACTTGTTAAGTTTTGTAATTGGTAATCCCGTTTGACAAAATTTCTTTCAGTTATAATTTTATTTTCTCTTTTGTTTCAATGAGACTATGAGTGTTTATATGCGAATCCAACCCAAAATTTGCCTTGTAAAGGAGTTTGTGATTTTAATCCTTTCATGTTTGCCATTTTGCTAACTAAGCACGGGGATCAAGCTGCCCGGTTAGCTCGCGGGGGTCCAAGGGGCAACGCCACAGCGGGGTCCAGAGGCAATGCCCCCAAAGCAAAAAGTAAAATTGCAATTGAAGTTGTTTGACTGCTCGAGCAGTCATTTGTGCGCTCGAGCGTAGAAAAGGACCATCCAGTATTTTTGCAAAGTGCCTGAACTTCTGAGAAGATAGTTTTACTACTCAAGCGATGAAAGTTATGCTCGAGCGGTCAGCTTATATGTTTCACACCACCTTTAGTCACACTGCTCGAGTGGTGAAATATGCGTTCGAGCAGTCTTTGCGATCCAAGTTACTATAAAGTGCGCCGTTCAGTATTTTCAAGATTTGTGCTGTCCATATGTTCAAAGAAAAAGAAAATACAAAGTGTTTTATATTGGAGGGTGCTTTATGAGTGTTTTCTTGATGATTTAAGAGTGATCAATGGATCCATCCATGAACTTTATGGAAACATCTTCAAAAGGTTTGTTTATTGTAGACACCCCATTTTGACCGGCCCTAAGACTTGGGTGCTTTCTTTTGATTACCCGATGATGACAATTAGAATGTGTTTCTCACAAAATTCTCAGTAAGAAAGATGGAATTTAAGTTTTAATCCCAACCTTCACCTATTTTTTGGCCAAACTATTTTAGACCTTAAAACCCTCTTTTCAAAATATGTTTTTTTTAAAAATGTTTCTACAATGTCCCGAAACTCCTATTTCGATTAAAATGTTGCACTTTTCAGTAAACCGAGTAAGGACAAAGTGGAAATAAATGGAAGGGAGGTGAATTTTTTGGAAAAATATTTAAAAACATCTTCTTTATAGGTTTGGAGTTAAAGGAAATAGAAGGGGATGAAAGAAAACTAGTTTAGGAAAAGAATGAGTATCAAATCATTAAGAAGGAAATGAGCAGTCTTCACTAAATTAGGCATTTCTCTTTGTACACTTGAAATTTAAATGTGAGGCCACCACCATTGGAAAGTAGACTTCTGGGGCTTCAATTTGGACCCAAGAACTACCTAAAACCAAGTCCATATGGGGGAGATATGCCCATTTGAAGTTGGGCTTAAAAGCATATTTCGTTGATTCAACCCAAAACAACAATAGCCCATTTTTCTTGGTTTTGGTTCGGTTGGGACAACCCATTGATCCATTTTTCTGACCCAAATATGTTCCAATGCATGTATACTCATCTCCCATTACCTAGTGTTTGCTCCATTGAAGATAATGCTCCATTTTTGCTCCCATTAGCTCCATTAGTGTTCCATTAGCTCCATTACCTTAATTTATGCTCTATCTTGTCTTCCACCATATCCTCTACCATTTCTCCACTTGCTTAGCCTATAAGTATACATCTGATTGTTGAAAGGAAAGAGGATAGATTAAGGAGAGAACATTTGAGCTAGAGAAAAGAGGAAGAGAGAAAATTTGAGTTTTTGAGCTAAACACACTCTTATCTTCCATATACACCCCATACCTTCCATAGCTACTGAAATTCCTCATTTCCATACACCAAAACCACTCTAAAAATTCTGATATAGCCAAAGATCAATTGCCTTGATCATAAGGAAGAGTGCTTAGTGATTGAAAGTGAGAAAAACTAGAGAGTTAGCCACTTTCCATACCATAAACTCCATAAACTCCATAATTTCGAATTGAGAATTTGAGAACACACTTCCTACACTTGAGGGTGATCAAGAGGAAGTTTGGGAATCAAGAAGTTCAATCTTTCTTTGGAAGGTGAATTTTTAGTCTTTCATTTTCTTATATTTTATATCTCATATTTATTTTCTTACTTCTTATTTCATAGTGTTTTGTTATAATCTAAGTGGTTTGTTTATCTCATATTTATTTTCTTACTTTATATTTCATAGTGTGTTGTTATAATCCTAGTGGTTTGTTTAGCTTATAATTATTTATTTATTTATTTATTTTTATTCGCATGTTTTAATTTCATATTAATTTTGTTGTAATCTTGCATGTTCTACCTCATATTTATTTTTATTTTTTGTATTAGTCTCATATTAGTTTTGTTGTAATCTTGTATGTTCTATCTTATATTTGTTTTATTGTTTTAGGTTTATGTTGTAAGTTTGCACTTTTTATTTTATTTTATATTTGTTTTCTTGTTTTTTTTAATCTAACTGGTAGTGGTTAGTTGAGCCACATACATATTTTTTGTTTGTGCCTTTTCTCGGTTTCGCAACAAGACAGGTTTTGTTTGGTCTAGTTGGCCGGCCGACCTATTTGGCCGGTCGGTTAGCTTCTTCCGAACAAGATGGCGTAATCTCCCAATGTTGACTAATTTCCGTCGACGATTCCAAAGAACATGAAGCTTTTATTTTATTTTATTTTTATTTTGAGTGTTTTGCGAGGTTTTTATTTGATGTAATATTCTCCTCACCCCTCTCTAATTTGGATTTGTAATATTAAAGTGTTGTAATAATCCCCCACCCTTCTTCTTTCTATCCCATTCTTTTACTTGCTTTCCTTATTTGTACATAAATATCATATTTATTTTTCATCATATTTATGCTTTGCATCCATGTTTCATGCATCTTGATTCGGCTAAGTTTGCATTTGTGGATTTAATCAATTCCTATGTGATTATGTGCGCTACCTCATGTTCTTGAGATGATTCACATGTCATATCTTAGAAGCCGAATCTTTAGTGCATCTCATGAGTGAATTGCATTAGGATTCTGTATATAAGATCATGCATATTTTACTAACTTTGTTTTGTAGTTGTTCGAGGGACGTCAGTCAATCTGTGAGTTTTTATGCTTTAGCATCTCATTTGTGTGTGATTTTCTTATTATGTTTAACATCCTACCATGTGGCTATTTGCTTAAGTGATATAACTGTATGAATGCCTGTGGATGAAGGCTTGTTGTTTGAATTGGAATAATTCAATAAATGTACGTTTTAAGCCCACATTTGTCGAGTGGCAAATTCAAACTCTTTTCGAAAAACAAACATGAAGTTGAATTGTTCCAATTTGAGCAAACTAGTCTATACTTGTATGCTTCACATAGTAAATTTTAGGATTTATTAACTAATCAGAACATGAACATATAAAGAAAATAAAAGTCATATCATGGTTTAGTAGAGGCCGATCTTTTGATCGGGTGAGCGAGGGTGCTCATTATTGACCTTCCCCTCTCATACTTAAGGTTCCGAGTCAAGCATCCTTGGTTACGACGAACAGTGGCCTTGGCACCGAGTCATGGGTTTCCTAATTTCCCAAAATATTAGGTGGCGACTCTGAGTTCTGATGACGCAGTCCATTTTTGACAAAATTGCAATAAAATGGATTTTCAATAAAAGTTACTAAATCTGGACTCTCATCTACGTTTCACATTGCACTCGTGAAACTTGAGATCAAAGAGATCTCAGGAGTCCGAACTGTTTAACGCGCGCGGGTACCCCCCGGGCATGTTACATTTATTTTCTTTTATTCACAAAAGAGAAAGTTGTTCTTCAGTAGATTTTGGAAAACTTGGGCTTGAAGCTCTGGTGGATTACGAAGTGGCTCATTGTCGTGGATTTGACATCAGCGTTGTGGATTCAATGTTAGACAAGACAATTCTGAGTTGAACACAATGGTGGAAGAGGTACATTGAGGTCGGTTCAATTCAGGCATGGATTCACTAGGTAATTGAGAGTACATTTATGTAATTTATTTTTGTCTTCTTAATGGATTGTTTTGTGGTTTTGGCCCGTGATTTTTTTTATCACAATTGGAGGTACTCCAATTGTAGTTTTTCTATATTAAATCGTTGTGTCGATTTATTTTTTATTGTTTGATTGTGATTATTATTTATTGTTTAAAAATTAAAATATAATTACAAATCATAATCTTGAAAATTTTTAGATTTTTCATAATTGTTTTTTATTTTTCAATGATTCATTACAATGACCTATTTATACAAATATATGCATACACAAACAAATCTATATATCTAACTAACTCATAACAAACTTACTAATCTTTGCTTAATATCTATATGATGCATCATGCATATGCAGGTGTAACTGTTTGCCAAGGCTGCAACTGTTGTTGATGTGGCTGCAGCCTACTCTGCTTTGTACCTGAGGAGCTGATGATGCTAAAGTTGTGACCGCAGCTTACTTTGATATAGTAATCTCATCAAAGGGACTGTATTATTTTTATCTCAACCATAGTTAGGCCTCGTTTGAAACGTAGGTGTTTTAGTCTAAAAATTAAAAAAATTAAAAATTTTATAATTTATATTAAAAAGTTAAAGATTTTTTTTTTCTCTACTTTTTATACATCTTTTTGTAAAAAATTAAAAAGTCATTTCAAATATACTAATTTTTTTACCTCATATTTTAGTTAAAAAATTTTAAAAATTAATAAAAAAATATGTTCTCAAACGAAGCTCTAAAAAATGAAATATTCTATCCGATTATCATTACATGTGGCATCAACACGTTGATTACTTATTCTTTAAATGTGTTAAAAAAAAAAAAAAAAAAAAAAAAAAACCCTATAAATGAGAAACTCATCCTATAATTAAAAAACGTGTAAATTTTAGTGATAAGAATGTTTTTCACTCTTAAAAATTAAGGATAAACTATCAGTAGGTCCTAATAGTTGGACTTAATTCTCATCAAATCCTATTAAAAATAAGTCTTAGTAAAATTCTCGCTAAAAATAATTTTTTGGTGATAATTTTTTATATATATCGCTAAAAATTAACAATTAGTAACCTTTTTTTGCTATGATTTTTATAAATTGTCACTAAAATTTATAATTAGTGACTTACACGGAAATATCTCTAAAATTAACCATTGTCCTTTCACACATTTAACTTGCTTTACTCTTTCACCCTGGACTGTTCCCTCATCTTATTATCTGTAATTTTCACATCTCTAATACTAATTGGTCCACTATCTCCATTTGGAACCGCACACATTTTATTTTATTTTATTTTATTTTATTTTATTTTTGACGTGCAAAATTTATAACTTAGCCTTTGTTTGGTATCCAGCTAAGAAGGATCTACATTATTATTATTATTATTATTATATTATTATTATTATTATTATTATTATTATTATTTGAATTTATATTAAAATTTTTATTTTTCTAATCCATCTAGTATAGAAAAATCCACTGACCATAAATAAATAAATAAAATCAATAGAAAGTCACTAAAAAAAATAAATCACAAACGATCCCATTATCACATATAAAAGTGAATTCCACTAATTAAACACAAGTTGATCAAGTCCTCTTATTTGTTTTTAGTTTTATTTTATTTTTTTTGGACAAATTACATTAACCTCTCCTAAGATTTAGAAAAAAATGTAATAAGTCTTTCAAATTTGTATAATTATATTAGACCCTTTTTCGGTTTCAATTTATATAATATTTGGCTCGATATTCATGAGAAATTTGTAGGCCGTATGAATGAAAAAAATTATATTATCATATCTTAGACATTGAAATATATATTTTACCATGTGTATTTTTGGGTTGGTTTGGCAATGGCTCATTGGGTTTTTTTGGCTCAATGAGCCACAAAAGACAGAATAGGCTCATGAGCCACAACAGACAAAACATCCCATCCAACCCCACAATCATTACACTCCTCTCTCACAAAAAAGTCAAAAAAGCCAAAAAGCCAAAAGCCCTTCCCAAACCAAGCTTTTGAGCCCAGGCTCATATAGCCAAAAAGCCAAAAAGCCAACCCACTTCCCAAACGGACCATTCACATTAATTTTGGTCATTTTAACCTTACTTAAAAAGAAGTTAATGTAATTATGTCAAAATTGTAGTATTTGTTGTATTTTTTTCAAATCTCAAGGGTAATCAATGTAATTTACATTCTATTTTTATTGTGGAGAGTTTGAGTGAGAAGTTATTTGGCTGTTTTAGAACTTTGCTCTCCATAATTCATATTTGGACAAATAGTTTGTCGTCTCTTTAAATGAAACAAACAGATAATAAAATCAATTATTTTAAATAATAATATTTAAATTAAGATGCCACCTGAATTTAATCCAAGAGCAAATTACATAATTTCTCGGGAGTGAGAGTGTAATTGTAGATCAAATCCATCAAGTAATTACTTTGATGTGCCCCTTCGTGGCTATCCCATATTTGTGGGAATTTTGAATTGTTCGATGATCACAACCAGATTCTTTGATGTCCCATTTCTTCTTTGTTCCTATGTCTCACCAAATCCCACTTAATCCATAAAAATGAAAAAGTGCTTAACCATTTATTAATAAAATTAAACTACGAACAAGTAATTAAATCACTAAAATTATAAAAATGTAAAACATCAACCTCACGAGGCTTATCTTTTAATAAAAGTAATGAAAAATATTAATGAATTAAGATGTCTTTAATGGGCAATGAAAAATATCAATGAAGCAATATGCTTCTAATGGGCCTATCATATTAGCATGTATATTTTATATTTTTGTGATATAATTATGTGAATAGACGAGTTTTTTTTTTTTTTTTTAATATTTCAAAAAAAAAACTATTTAGAGAGTTGACCCATTTTTCAAACTATTTGAAAAATCAACTTGCTTTTGAAATCGCATGTTGAAAATGTGATTTTAATTGAAATCTCATGTTAAACATGCAATTTCACCATGTCATCATAAATTGCATTTTCAACCTATGATTTCAAGGTGAAATTGCATGTTGAAAATGTAATTTTAATTTCAAAATCGCATTTCGAAAATGCGATTTCAAAAAGCAAGTTAGTTTCTTAAATAGTTTGAAAAGTTTGAAATCGCATGTTGAAAATACGATTTCAATTGAAATCGCATTTTTAACCTGCGATTTCAAGGTAAAATTACATGTTGAAAATGTAATTTTAATTTCGAAATTACATTTTAAAAATGCGATTAAAAAAAAAAAACTCGTGCATAGACTATATAACCCATGTATTAGGCCCGCCATGTAACGTCATGCAAATCATGAGAACAAGGGATTATATATATAACCAAACAGTATTTAGTCACTCTTTTAATTTAAGTTTCGCTACAAAAGGGTCTATAAGCACTTTATGCTTAACTAAAAAAAAAAAAAAAGAAGCGGACGACCAATGAATGACAATAGTCATTGGCGCGCGATCATAAACGTTCTTACCCGCTTGGAGGCGTACAGAGTTTCGGGCTCCACTAAAAAAAAAGTACTCCTTTACTCTTTACGATCAAAAGTCTCTCTATTTCGGATTTTGTTTTTTCCATGTACTACAACTAGTATCAACGATGAATAGCACCAAAAAGGGCCGCCCCGACTCTAGGTGCATAGCTTGAAACGTCGGAGTAATTAGGATAGAAAGCCCTGCAAAGCTCATTATATTTTTCAACATTGAAATTTTGAGACTCCATGAGCTTCTTTTGCTTCACTTTGAAACGGCGTTGGAAGTACCCTTCGAAAGAGGGTTCTTTCGATGTCCTAAGGAAGAAGGCGTAGGCTAGCACGAAGTGAAGCGAGGTCAAGAAGAAGCAAATGGGCTCCATCACATCCCAATCCAATTCCCAGAAGGTGAGCCTCATCAAACCCAGTATCTGCAGTACTGTGAAGCCCAGCCCACAGCAGAGTTCTCCTTGGACCTGTTGTTGGGCTTTCCTGTCAAATTTCTGCCTTTTGCTTCTCCATCTGTTCAAGTTCTTTCCTTCTTGGGTCATTTGGGGTGGCTATGGAAGTAGAAATTATCTTCTCCATTGATTTTGCAACCTGCAATCAAACTCAAGAATAGTTAGAACTTAGAATCCAATTCAAATAAATAACAAAATTAAAATATGTGAATTGGTCGCCCTAATGGTTTTATGTATTACAAAAAAAAAAAGAGTAAAAATTATCAGTCTTATAATTATTCAAAAAGCTACTCACACATGCAAACAGATACTTATTCACCACTAGTGATTTAAAGTTTTTTTTTATGGTTTTGAGTTACACATTAAAATAAATTTTATTTTATTAACTTTAAAAAAAAAATTGACCTTCAACAGTAAATGCTTTTTGATATTTTTTGTTGTTAATAGTTCAAATGACAAATTAAGTGAGTTGAACACTTTCTTTTTTTTTTGTGCGAATATTCCATGATTGCATTAACTAATTTTTATACTGTGTTGGGTTTGTAAATTTAATGAATAATTAAAGAAAAAAGTGAAATGTACTAATTGATATACTAACTAGTATATCAATTGATAATGTAACGTAATTTAAGAGGTTTTCAAAATTTATAATTTGATTAATGAGTGAAGTCAATAATAATATTATAATTAATATTGATACACTAATTAATATATTAATTGATGCATGTAATACCACTATTTTATTTTTTACATTCGTACACCAAACATAACATTAGCAAATTGCAAAAAAGAGAGGAATAAAAGACGCAATTATAACCCCACATATGGATGGCTCCATATTTTCCGGACGGCAAAGGGTACCTCTGTAATTATTGACGATCCGGAGAGCCAATTTGGTCTTTTAAAACAAACCGCCAAAATTAAACAGAAAAACAGAAAGAAGTGCCCGATCACAAAAAACGGAGCTCGAAAGGGCAAAATACCTGTTCAGGCCGAACGAACACGACGTTGCCCAAAACGATGACGTTTCCAGACTCATCCAACATCTTCGCAAACTCTACACCTTGCTCTCGATTCAAACAAACATCAACGCAGATCTGAACGTACTCAGAGTAAGAAATCGAGCTCATCAGAATCTGTCTCAGCGCGGATCTCACCTTCTCCATCTGCGTACACTTCAAAATCTTCTTCGCATCCACCACCGAAATTCCTTCCACCGAATCGGACGCTATCGGAGGGGCGAAACCGTCGAACCGGAGACGATTGCCGGCGACATTCATCGACCTCAGTTTCTCCTTCAGCTTGTCGCCCACCGGAATCGAGAGGAACTCCGGTAGCCTCGCCGACTGGTTCAATCCCCGCCGCTGGAGGAATCGCAGAAAAAATCCGCTGTCGGCGGAGTCCGGCGAGGTGAGGAATTCGCGGTGGAAGTTAGTTTTGGCGGCATTTGGAGGAGTTAGGGTTGACTGGAAATAGGGAGAAGAGATCGGTGAATGCTCAAGGGTTGCTAATGGGGAGGACTCTCTGTTTTTGGTGAAGAGACGCTTCGCTAATGCTCTTCGAAGCGCCATTGATGAGCTCAATACAGAGGCGTTAAGGTAGAGAAAGCTAAGCGCGCGCGAGAGAGAGAGAGAGAGAGAGAGAGAGCTCCGATGATTCATTAGAGGTGAAAGGCCTTATATAGGAGTCAAGTCAGAGAATCTCTCTTTGTAATCGCGAGATATCTTCAAATGCCCATGTGTATGCGACAAATGAATCGGCTATGAGAAATTGAAAAGTTTTGAGTGACGTATATATGTTAACATATTGCTTAAAACTAAAAAAGTTGTATTTGTAATGATATTTGTTTGTTTTTTTTTTCTTTTCTTTTTTTTCTTTTTTTTTTGTATAATTGATTTTATAATTGTGAGAGAAAAAATAAAATAGTTATGATTTAAATGTGATATTTTATTTTATTGACTATTTTAATCTATTTTAGTCAAAAAAAAAAAAAAAAAAGAGCCACTAACCAAACTTTTCAAGCATCCACTAAGTAATAGATTATTCAAATTATGTTTGAAATTTAAAAAACAAAAAGTTTTAAATTATTTTTAAACTTGACTTATTTGCATAAAGAATAAATTTCAAATAAATTTTTGATAAGTTGATTTTTATAGTACATATACTTATCATGCCGAGTGATGACTTGTTCAAATTTAAATTGAAAACTTAGGCCTCGTTTAGGAAGATGTTATTTCAGTAACTTTTTGATTTTTTTGGCTAAAATATAAGGTAAAAAAATTAGTATGTTTGGGATGATTTTTTGACTTTTTACGAAAAGATGTGTGAAAAGTAGAGAGAAAAAGAAATATTTGACTTTTTTGTATAAGTTATTGACTTTTTAATTTTTTTACTAACTTTTTGACTTTTAAATTAAAACAGCCACTTGCCAAAACGAGACCTTAATATACTTAAAATTGTATTCAATTTTGGTTTGTTTAACTAAGAATGCTCTCAAACAAATTTTTATCAAACTGAATATGAGTCATACTTCAGCAATTTGGTTCATTTATTAACCTACCTGGCTAGATGGAAAAGCGTTGGAAAATATATCTTCTTAAAAAAATTATTATGTGCTCCTTTGTTGTTCTTTCATATCCAATACACAAATATGATCTCATTAGGTTCACCAATCACATTTTTTTTCAGAACTAGTAAGGTCTCGTTTGGTAAGTGACTTTTTTAGTCAAAAAGTTAAAAAGTTATTAAAAAATCAAAAAATCAAAAATTTATACTAAAAAGTCGAAAATTCTCTTTTCTCTCTACTTTTTTTACATCTTTTCGTAAAAAGTCAAAAAGTTATCTCAAACATACTAATTTTTTTCCATCATATTTTAACCAAAAAATTACTAAAAAAATTTGTTCCCAAACAAGGCCTAAATAATCAATGTTGGATGGAATATGTGAGACTTACCAAAGTGTACCAAAAAAATAAATAAAAAGAAAAATTGTAGTTTTCAAAATTCATTTTTAATCTCTTGTCACACTTCTAGTCGAAGAAGAAAAAAATAAAAATAAAAAGAATCGCGGGAGGCTAATGTGAAATGTAAATATTGCTTTCTACAAATTATTTATTGTGCAATGAGAATTTATATAAAGAGAAGTCCTAATAAATAACCAACATTTATTAATTAAGAAACTATCAATTAACTGAAAAATTATTGGGTGCAGATACAGTACCACATGGTATGCCACATGGTGACTTCAACCAATTACAAATACTATGACCTCTCATGTTGTCTCTTATCACCCAACACATAAATGTAGCCTCCACTCACTCAACTAATGAGAGAAGAGAAAGGTACCACATGGCATCTACCCTATTTGCAAATTAACTAGTTCGATTAACCATGTCTATTACGCAAGAAGTCAATTCGATGTAATTTATTTTTCATTAGGGAACTATTTCTTGAGTAATGTTTCATTATGGGGATATATATATATATATATATACATATTTAAGTTGTTATGTGTGTGAGTTGATAGGAAACCTATGATACACATATGCATCTTATAATTATAAATAAAAAAAAAGGTCATAATTTTAATTTACTGAATCATAACTAATATATATATATATATCATAACTAAACACATGAGGTATAACTAAAAAACTTAGAAGAGATAATTAAAAGAGATTTTTGGCCATAACTCCTTCCTAGAGCGCTTTTTCTTGCAAAGGACAAACTCTAATTTTTTGGCTCATAAATTCCTCCAAAATAAAGACATCTTGTAAAAAGGACAAAAATTTTCAGATTTATATTTTGTGTGACAAATTTATCCCTTCACATACGCACACACTCTTTCTGTCTTTCTCCTTTTTCTCTTTATCATCTATCTCGACTGTCTGTCTGTGTCTGTCTATCTCTTAGCTCTTTCTCTCTCTAGCTCTTTCTCTCTCTATCTCTTTCTAATAGCTCTCTCCACCACCACCACCACTGTCTACACCACTACCACCACCATCTCCATTACTACCACTACCACGACCATTACTGTTTCCACCGCTCCATCGTCTCCACTACTACTGTCTCAACCATCGATGTTGTTTGTCACTGCCATCACCACCGCTATCTCAACCACCGGTGTCATTCTATGCCACTATACCACCAGCAACCATCATCATCATCATTCGCCTTCAAGACCTCAGATCTAATATTGACGACCTCAGATCTAAAATCTATCATCTCAGATCTATATTCTCTCTATCTCTTTCTTTTTGTCTCCTCATGATGCTCTGTTTTTCAGACAGTAAACTTTTACTTTGGTTTGAACCAGATCTGAGGCAATATATGTGCTCTCTTTTGATCTCTCTATTTCTCTATATTTTTTCCTTTTCTCTCTATATGTATATATTTTTATTTTAATGCATTTTTTTTGTCATTATTAGTTTAAATATTGATTTTGAGATCTCAAACAAAAATGTTATTTTAGTACGTTTAACGTTGTTAATTCAATGTTTTGATTGATTTCTCATTTAATATATATATATATATATATATGAATAATGATAATAATTATAGTAATTGTGGTGGTCAGTGATAACAATGGCGAAAATTCACTATTTGTATGTTTAAAGTAAACAGCAAAATTTTACTGTTCAAATTAATAGAGTAAAATTTTACTGTCTAATAGAGTAATTTTACTATCATCGGAGAATCTTGTTAAAAAAATTTTACCAACCGATAGTGGTCGCCAGAAGATTGTCACCAACCGGGGTGATCAACGATGACCGGCGATGGTCGATGATGGCAGACAATGATTGGTGGCGGTTGTGGTAATGTAAGAAAATGATAGACGTTGAGGGTATTATTTTCATATTTTTTTTAATATTTTGAACTTTGTCCTTAATGAATTAAATGTTTTTAGCTTGTTGCTTTAGCAATAAAGTTTGAAATTGAGGGACTTATTACCAAAAACCCTAACTAAAATAATGTCATAACTAAAGAAGAAAATGGTATAACTAGGAATGTATATGATACACCATTTTTAAAAGGAGTATATTAGAATTTCTAGAGTTTATATTTATGTATTGTTAGATTGTTTATATAGTTAATTGGGTTTATCCTAAAGATTGTGTATCATATGTAAGTTATCATATTTATGGTGTTAATTACCACAATATTATAATTTGTTTCTCTTCAGTCATAACCAAAAAAAAAAATCATAACCAAAGACTATAACCAAATATTTTTTGAATCATAATTAAAATAATGTCATAACTAATATCACAATGAATCATAATTTTAATTAGAATCAAAATAATGTCATAACTAACATCACAATTAATCATAATTACTATCACAATAAGTCATAACTAAGTTATAATTAAAACTACAAAAGTGATAACCGAGGCGTATGATGTATCACAATTAAATTGTCTAGATTGAAATAATTCTGATGATATTTGTATATAATCAACTATTATTCAATAAAATAATAAAATAAAAAATTATCACGTTTGTTTCGTAATGATAAAATTCTCACCAATCAGTTTTTGAATGATTATTATTTGGTTGATGTGGGTCTAAATTATTTTACCTACATATTTTTTTAGAAAAATTACAAATCAGTGATATTTTCACAAAAGATTTATAAATTCATAAAATAATTTATAACTATAATTATTAAAATTAATAAAGTTTAACATTGATTTGAAATATATATATATATATATATATTAAAACATGCACTCAAGTCCAATTTTTCTTTTTTCTTTTTCTTTTTTATTATAGTTTGAGTGGATGTTCTCAAGGAATTTCTTTCTAATAGAAAATTGTATCATACACACCATTTTTTAAAATAAGTTTGGTTTTCTGGAAAAACAAATTAAAACTGATATAACAAAAAGGCAATTTGTCCCAATTTTCTCCAAAACTTAAAATTAGATTAAGATATTAATTAAAATTAAATAAAATTAAAACATAATTAAGGATTGATCTAAAATATAATTGAGTTAAAATTAGATTAAAAAGTTTAGAGTTACAATAAATAATTAGAATTTATGGTTAATTATAATCTAAAATATAATTAAATTAAAAAAAGAATAAAAAGTAAGGAATTACAATAAATTATTAAGAATTTGGGATTAATTGTGATTTAATTGAATTAATGTTAGAAATTAGAAATTATGTGTATGAGAGAGAAGAGAGAAAAAGAAATAATAATAAAAAAAAAGATACATGATTTGAGAATATTATAATCATTTCATATTTATAAACAATGAAGTTAACGGTTGCACTTTATTCGAAAAACACATATGACTTTCTGACTATATATGAACTATAAGGGGTAAAGTGTTTCGATCACGAACCATAAGGGGTAAAGTGAATTTTTCCCTATGAGCATCCGCATCAAACTCTTTAAATTTTTAGTCAAATTAAAGCTAAAAATCCTATTTTGCTATTTTAGCTAGTCACCCACTGCATCAAACTCTCTATTCTAACTCAATCCTATTAAAATATTATTTTGTTATTGTATTTTTTATTCTTTCCTTTTTTATTAAATTGATGAGGTACCACCCAAACAATTCTTAAAAAATGCAAAAGAAAAAAAAAATGTCGTTGACCGATCGACTGGTTAGCCTAGTTTTAGGCATTTTTCCTTCTTTTGTTGCAGGCACTCATGGGACATCCGGTGGACTGTAGGGGAGGATATCCGGGTAGACGACTGGTTTAAAGATTTTGGCTCAGTTTTGCTCTAGAAAATATAAAAAAAATCATGTAGCGAATAAACAGTGCCTCAACAAAATTGTTGAGGTACTGTAGCAAATTTAACAAAATGTTAATTTGGAAAAAAAAATTGTTGAGGCTAATGGATGGAGAATTTAATGATTTATTATCTATATTTTAAGTTTTTGTTATTTTGATGATCTTGATGCGGATAACAACATTACCAAATGTATAATTACTGTATAATGTCGTAATTTCTCACTAATTTTAAT
>JAPPVO010007353.1:0-32225 GCA_030407325.1 Camellia japonica
AGGAGGAGAAAAAGAAAAAGAAAAAAAAAACAGAAATCATTTCGGGGAGGGAGATGAAGAGAAAGGGAAAAGGAAAAGAGAAAACCATTTTTAAGAAAACGGAGGAGGGAGGGGAAGAGAAGGGAAAAGAAAAGAGAAAAATTAACATGTTTATATTATTTTTTTGATAAAGTTTTATTGTAAAATGTCACATCCAAACCTTGCTCTGTGAAAACCCCGAAGACCTGCAAAAGTTTCGGCCAATAACTCTTCAATAACAATATGCTTGCCTATAAACTCCATAACCCGAATCCACAATCCCTTCCACCCGCAAAAACTCCCAAACACTAACACCCCAATAACATAGCACTAACACAATAATTCCCCGCTCACAAAAAAACCCTAATTTTCAAACTCCTAACTAAGTCTTCAACGCAATGAATATCACTTTGTTGGAATACCACTGAACTGATTGTGTACATCAGGGCTGGTCCTCAGATTTATGGGGCTTAGACGGGTTTGAAAGTGAGCATTTATATATACTTCTATAAAACAGAGATTACGGATAAAATAATCGGTTGTCAATAATTTTTGTATAATAGTTGCAAAAGGTTTTCTTACATATAATCATTAAATTTTTTTCATATATTAAGATACAAAAAAATATTATAAAGATTAAAAAATAGAAAATAGGGTCTTGTTATGTTATAGTTTAACAATAATCAATACAAACAATATAATTTATTGATATCTAATAACACAATCATAATCCACTAATTATTTGATAACAAAACACAAATTATTGGAAAAAATTGGGAGAAAAAAAACTAAGGCAAAATTATTCAATTAAATATGAAAAAGAGAGGGAAAAAAATTAGGGCAAACAAAATTAAGGAAAAAAAATAGGGTTAAAATTATTCAATTAAAATATGATAAAGAGAGAGGGCAAAAAAATAAAGATAAAGTTTTTTATTCTATTAAAGGCCTTGTTTGGGAAAATTTAAAAATTAACTTTTTAGGCTAAAATTCACAAAAAGACAAAATAGGCTAAAATAGCTAATAAGACAAAGTATCACATCAACCCATAATCATTTCACTTTTTTTCTCACAAATATCACATCCAACTATAAAAAAATCCAACATCTTCCCAAATACAAAAATTTTAGCCTACTAAAATAGCCAAAAACTAAAATAGGCTAATAATATAACCAACTTCTCAAACAAGGCCAAAATCTTGACATTAGACTTTATTTGAACTCATTATATCATATATATTTGTTTAGACTAATTGTATAAATTTTTAATTGGGCTAACAATAATTATAACTATATTTTTTTAATTTGGCTCAACAAAATTTCTGAGGGACCTTTAGACTGGACCTCAAATAATAAAAAAAAGATTAGGTTTTGAACTTTTAAGATAATATAAAACTAATAAATTTGAGGCCTTATTTTGAGCCAAAATTTGAGAGCCCTAGACACAGGTCTTAGTGGCGTTGAGCCAAGGCTAGCCTTGGTATTCATCATCATCATTATGCTCTCAGACCAATTCGAACAGGGGAACAAGTTTTTGAAACAAGTGGGAGAATGCGAACAACACAAATTATAAAGCACCTCCATTCTTAGGTTTTTTTTTTTTTGGAAAGACGGTTTTTGTTACGTTTAATAATTCATTCACTTAATTTGTTCAATCTGAATTTGTCCGAATAAGAGCCTCCCACAAATTTTCAAAATAGGAAACTATGACGGGAAGAGTCTCATTTAGGTAAATTCAGACTGAGCAAATTCGATAGATGTAGTGATGCTTTTTTTTAATAATGTTTTAATTTTTTTAGACAAATATGAGAAAAGAAAGTGGTGGTTGGGAATTATTTTTTATTTTAAAAAAATTGCAAAAAAAAATAGAGAGAATAAAAGGATATATTTAGACTTTTATGTCTTTATGATTTTTTTGACAAAAAATTTTTTTTTGGTAACCTTTCTTGACTATTGAGATAAATTAGCCTATTTCCAAATAACCCCTTAACTTTTTTCTCTCTTATTTTCAAATTTATTTTTATATATCAAATTTAAGGGAGAAATATTTTTTTTTCATCAAATTTTAAATCATAAGGGTATTGGAAATATTTTTTTTCATCAAATTTTATGAACAAAAAAAATTTAGAGTAAGAGAAATTTTTTTTAATTTTTGATGAAAATTAATCAAATAGTTCATGTCAAATCAAATTAGTTTTAAAAAAATGAAACAGAAGGTTGAATACACTCTTACCCTTAAAAATTTGATGGGCTTGTTTTTGGGTATGGCCGAGGTATGTGCGTAAAAAAAATAATGATGAATAAAAAAAATGTAAGTGTAAGATTTTAATTCGCATAATATTCATCAAATTGTCATTAATAATTTATTGGACATATAAATGAAAAGTGATGTTATCATCTCTTTATATTGAAAATATATATTCTACCTTATTTATCTTGGTGATTTTGCACCATCTGTATTAGTCTTGATCCATTTAATTTGACATTATTAAACATAATATCAGTATAATTATATCAAAATTATAAATTAAAAAAAAAAAAACTAATTATCATCAATTCTATTTATTGATAGAAAGGTGTGGAAGAGACAAGATGTCGAAAGCTCACCTAATGGGTAAGAAACAAGAGTTATGATAGGGACCGCAAATATTCTACCAAATATTCTACTAAATCTCTCACATGGATGTGGGACCACACACGTGGATTTGTGTGAGTCCCACCCCATGTGAGAGGTTTGGTAAAATATTTGGGATACATAGCCTTTCTCAAAAAACAATGCTCAAAGAGTAACATATAACATTATTTTCAATGCGAATTCTCTATCTAGTAGCCCAACATTTCTGTCATTCAAAATGATTAAGAATGTAACAAGGGAAATGTTTGAGTTGTAACTTGTAAGATTGCATTTCGAAGTTAAAAACTTTAGCAATGCCTAGTCTTCTGTGACTGAAATCCAAATTAAAAGCAACTACGTACAAAAGCGCAAATCTCTAAAGGTTGCTACATGATCTGAGAAAAGAAACAAGAAAGAGTCATTGTAACGCCCTCAAAAAAATACATAAAACCCATCACTTTAGACATGCATTGATATAAGAGAAATCAACCATTTCTATTCATCAGAGTAGTTCTTACAACAATATTACATGTTAAGAACAAAAGCAAATGCCCTACGGGCTTACAGCTTTCCAAATTAACACTTGGTTACACAAAAGAAGAGTACTAACTCTATACAAAAGAAGCCCTTGGCTTGACATACATGTAATACAAACAAAAAAACAAAGAGTCTTCAACTCTCATCTTCATCCAAGCTATGACCTTGGAGGTGGCATGCTACCTGTACCTGAAAATAATGTCCCATATAGGGTGAGCCACGCCAGTAGAAATACACTAAACCAACTATGAACAATAACTAAGAGATTAGCAGTTGATAGATGGTCAACACACATACATCCACTTATATCACATTTCGGTTTCATGACACTGAGTCCATGTTACATTTCATTACCCATTCCTTTTTCAACTGTGAGTTGAAAACACGGCTCAGAACTGGCCAAATAACTCAATGAGATTTAAGTTCATCTTTAAAATACTTTCTAAAATCATGATGGATACACATTGTAGTGCTGTATCAATAACATATAGAATCACTTCCACATATCTCAAATAACACACATAGTAGTGCTGTATTAATGAAACAAAGCACTTCCATACGTTTCCAATAATACACATTGTACTGCTGTATTAATGAAACAAAACACTTCTATTTCGCAGCCTGATACACATTGTAGTGCTGTATCACTGTCACACAAAATCCGGTTTAGAGGTCCATCCCCTTCTTCCTAAACCGTGGAGTACAGCCCCTTTCTCCTCCCACACAAACAATGTATATAAACAGTTATCATATACAATCAATCAATACATAAAGTTAATGTATTATTCCAATCGCTATATTCAATAGCACGTTCAATGATTAGTTTTAGTTTGCCTAATCATCATGCATTGTCTACAACAATCAAGACTATCCTCCACCGATAGCCCAAAGCAGTTATTTCTAAACAGAAAATAAATGCGCCAAATGGATAAAATATCAACATTTCAATTTAGGTGAGTGATAAATAATCCAACTACACCCTTTAATCCCATACATTCCCAATTCCAACATTTCAATTCAATTTCTCATTTCTCAAATTAATTTCACAAATTAATTTAACAATGTATTAGGGCATTTCCCATAATTAACAAAAACCCTAAGGTTCCATTTCTATCAATAATCCAACATTCATCTCATTCCTTCTATCAAACATGCATATAGGTTTATATAAACAAAACCCCAACTCTTGTAAAATTACACAAAAGCCCAAACTTTCACAAAATTACCAAACAACCCCAACATATCAAAATGCAAAATTCAAAGACAAAGCTCATAAAGAGGAGTAGGGTATCCCTACCTCGAAGTTTGAGCTCAAACGGAGAAGAGACCAAAACCAAAATGCTCCAAACTCCAAACTTTTCGGATCAAAACGACGCCCTCGACGATCAACACAACTTTTACAAAGGCCGAAGGAAGGGAGAACACTCTAACTAGATCAAACCCTAGAGAGAAGGGAGTTTCTAGAGAGAGAAGCTCTCAAAATCGATTTTGGGAAAGTTAGAGAGAGAGAAGGAAAGTGAAAAGTGATTCAAAAATGCCCAACTGCTATCTGATATACGACAGGTCCGCTCGAGCGGAAAACAACGCTCGAGCGTCAAGAACAAAAAAACTGGGTCCGCTCGAGCGCAATAAGGCCCGCTCGAGCGCCAAGACACAAGAGTGAAACATATCCGCTCGAGCGCGAAAAACCAGTCCGCTCGAGCGTGGATTATTCCATCCCAGAACTTTCACCAAAAAGGTACTACCCGCTCGAGCGCAACCCGCTCGAGCGTAGGAAACCTGCTTGAGCGTAGAAATCACACCTGCAGAAGTTTTGCAGGGACACAAAATACTGGAAGGGTGTAAACCCCGCTCGAGCGCAGGAAGACCTGCTCGAGCGGAACGACCAAAAACTGGGCAACAAGAAATTAGACCAAGGCTCAACCCCCCTGCTCGAAACATGCCCAACACATCCTAAAACTCAATCAAATGAAATTAAAGGATGACAACTAGATATACAACTACTCACTCCACGGAACCAAAGTCCGGATACAACAAATAAAGAAAGGGAAACCGGGATCGCTATAACCTCCCCTCCTTAAAGAATTTCATCCCCGAAATTAAACACAAGTTTTCAAAAACAAGTTTTCTCTATTCCCAACAATATTACAACATAATATTAAATAATCCGACCCATTACCAGTCAATCTTATCTCTTTTCAAGAGGCAAATTTACCACATATCTCAATATGTATCAACAACATGCTTTCCCTGAAATTCAACAATTTCTACGCACATGTCTCACAATCCTATATCATATTCAACATTCATGATATATTTCCATTTCCACAGGACATTCAACATATACAATGTTATGACAACTTCCATTTCAAGGCAAGTTCTACAATACTTCCATAAACCAAAACACTCTCAATGTTTTACAACTTAAGACATATATAATGCTCTTAAAGTTCAGTGATATTACAAAATTACCAATGCATGATTACACATCAATAAGCAAGTCCGGATATTTTTCGCGGACCTCCAACTCACGTTCCCAAGTGGCTTCCTCCACTCCGTGATGTTTCCACAAAACCTTCACCAAGGGAATGGTCTTGCCATGCAGGACTTGATCCCGCCTATCCAAGACCCGAACCGGTCTCTCCTCATACGAGGCATCCTCATCTACCTCTAAGTCGGTCCAATCTAGCACATGGGACGGATCTGGCTCATACTTCCGGAGCATACTCACATGAAACACGTCATGCACCCCGGACAATTGCGGTGGCAAAGCTAAACAATAAGCAACTTCCCCAATCCTCTCGAGGATCTCAAAGGGACCAATAAACCGAGGGGATAACTTCCCACTCTTCCCGAACCTCATCAAACCTCACCTAGGTGATATTTTCAAGAAAACATGATCACCTACCTCAAACGCCAAAGGCCTCCTCCTACGGTCGGCATAACTCTTTTGGCGACTCTGGACTGTAACAAGTCTCCTACGGATAAGCTCAATTTTCTCCGTCGTTTCCCTCACCAACTCCGGACCCAACAAAGGTGCATTACTCACCTCGGCCCAACAAACTGGAGACCTACACGGTTGGCCATACAAGGCCTCAAACGGTGCCATACCGATACTAGACTGGAAACTGTTGTTGTAGGCAAACTCTACCAAGGGCAAGTGCCTCTCCCACGTCCCACTAAAGTCAAGGACACAACCCCGAAGCATATTCTCAAGGATCTGAATAGTACGCTCGGACTGCCCGTCAATCTGAGGATGATAAGCCGTACTAAAGGTCAACTTAGTACCCAAGGCACTCTGCAAACTCTGCCACAATCTGGCAGTAAAACGAGGATCTCTATCTGAGACAATCGTCACTGGGACCCCATGCAACCTCACTATGTCCCGAATATACAAGTCGGCAAGGTGATCTATCGAATCTCTCACACGCATAGGGATGAAGTGCGCCGACTTAGTCAACCGGTCTACAACCACCCAAATAGCATCACTACCCCGCTGAGTCCTCGGAAGACCTACAACGAAGTCCATAGTGACGTGCTCCCACTTCCACTCGGCAATAGGCAAGGGTTGCAACAAACCCGCTGGCCTTTGATGCTCGGCCTTTACTTGCTGACAAGTAAGGCACTTTGATACGAAAACCACCACATCTTTCTTCATTCCCCTCCACCAAAACTGGCGCCCCAAATCAGGATACATCTTGGTGCCTCCCGGATGCACCGCAAGGCGTAAATGGTGAAACTCTCGGAGTACCTCCTCTCGGCAGGACTCCGGCACAGACAGTCGATCTCGGTATCTCACACTCTGTTCGGGATACTCAGACAAATCCTTCTCAACCTTCCCACTGGAGATCTTCTCTCGGAGGGATTCTACCTCAAGGTCACCTCTCTGTGCCTCTAACACTCTAGTCACGAGTGTAGGCTGCGCAATAACAGAAAACAAGGCCGCAGCCTCAACGGATTCGCCAGAAGCAAGTCAAACTCGCCAAGCGCTCCCAACATCTCCTATTCCCTGATGGCTATACAAGCTACATCACTAATGGATTTTCTATTAAGTGCATCGGCCACAACATTGGCCTTTCCCGGGTGATAGTGCAACTCGAAATCGTAGTCCTCAATGAACTCCATCCACCTCTTCTGCCTCAAGTTCAAGTCCTTCTGTGTAAACAGATACTTCAAACTCTTGTGATCCGAGAACACCTCGAATCTCTCACCGTAAAGGTAGTGCCTCTAGATTTTCAAGGCAAAGATCACTGCTGCTAACTCTAAGTCATGTGTAGGTAATTCTTCTTATGAATTTTCAACTAACGTGAGCCATAAGCTACCACTTTCCTCTCTTGCATTAACACACAATCCAAACCCTCTCGTGAGGCATCACAATAAACCGCGTAACCCAACCCTCTTTCCGGAATAATCAGGACCGGAGCGGTGGTCAATCTAACTTTCAGCTCTTGAAACGACTTTTCACAAGTCTCACTCCATACAAATTTGACTCCCTTACGAGTCAGTCTAGTCAACAGTGATGCTAACTTGGAGAAATCCTTCACAAACCGGCGGTAATACCCAGCTAATCCTAGAAAACTGCGGATCTCAAACACACTCTTAGGCTGTACCCAATCTTGCACTGCCTCTATTTTGGATGTATCAACAGACACCCCTTCCCCGGATACTACATGGCCTAAGAACTTGACTTCCCCTAGCCAGAACTCACACTTCCCAAACTTGGCATACAGCCTATGGGCTCTAAGCAACTCTAGCACCAGTCTCAAGTGTGCCTCGTGCTCCTCCTCTGAAGGTGAATAGATAAGAATGTCGTCTACGAAAACGACTTCAAAACGATCTAAGAATTCCCGGAAGATTCGGTTCATCAAATCCATAAAGACTGCCGGTGCATTGGTGAGCCCAAATGGCATCACCAGAAACTCATAATGGCCATACCGCGTACGGAATGCCGTCTTTGGAATATCCTCCTCCCTGACCCTCAACTGGTGGTAACCCGATCTCAAGTCTATCTTAGAGAAATAACGGGAACCCTTCAACTGGTCAAACAGATCATCTATATGGGGCATAGGGTACTTATTCTTAACCGTAGTCCGATTCAACTTCCGGTAGTCAATACAAAGTCTCAAGGCACCATCTTTCTTTTTAGCAAAGAGGGCCGGTGCTCTCCTCGGCGAAACACTGGGCGAACAAAGCCCTTATCCAGCAACTCCTGGAGCTGAATCTTCAACTCACTCAACTCGGCTGGGGCAAAACGGTAAGGTGCCATAGAAATCGGCGTCGTGCCGGGCACTAAATCAATGGAGAACTCTATTTCACGGTGAGGTGGCAAACCAACGAGATCCTCGAAAAAAAAATCCGAATACTCACAAACCACCCTCGGCAATACAATCTGGGTCTCGTCACACTCACCACTCAAAAAGCTAGCAAGTAGACCACTAAGCTCACTCCGCCCTCGCGGATCATACACCGGTGGCAACATACTACCAACCCGATCCTCCAAGAAATGGAAACACTCCCCGCTCAAGGTACAAACTGTGACCCTCTGGCGGTAGCAATCAATAATAGCCCGGTATGACGATAGCCAGTCCATACCCAAAATAACGTCAAAACCCTTCATGGGCATAACTACAAAAGGGAATGGAAGCCGATGATCGGCGACCTCTATATCACAACCTCTACATCCGTGCTTCAAAATCAATTCACCCCCAAGAGATGATACAACACATATAGGAGATGCTAATTGTGCCAACTCCAATTCCAAAACAGATGCAAATGTAGCAGATACAAAAGAATGAGACGCACCCGTATCAATCAATATACTAGCAACCGAGTTGCAAAACAGAAAGGTACCTCTCACAACTGATGGAATCGGTACCAAGTCTTGCGCGGTAACAGCATACACGCGCCCAGTAGGCCCCTGATCGACCTGCTCACCCCTCGGAGCATACGACTGCTGTACAGACTGGGACGATGAAGCCCCCTGGTTGGCCCTCGAGGCCTGCACTGACTGAGCTGGCTGAAGACTCTGCCTCTGCCCAGATGCACCAGATGTGCCACTCAACTGCGGGCAAAACCTCTTCAGGTGCCCCGCTTGACCACACTGATAACAAGACAGTGGCTGACCCCTGCCCTGACTCTGGCTCTGCAGTCTAGCTGAAGATGAAGCAGCTCTCTGACCTCCTCTCCTCTGTGGGCAAACCGAAGCCTTGTGGCCCAGCTGACCACACTTGTAACAGGTGAAATCCCCCTGATTGCCTCTTCCCGAGCCTGCACTCGGCACTGGAAAGGTCGATCTAGCAACACCACCCTGAGACTGCTGAGGGTTAGCACCCCTCTGTCTCCTGCCATCACCCTGACCATCCTGGCTCCTCTAGGAGCCCGCCCCTCTGTCCCTCCTCCTCCTATATCATGATCTCCATATGGGCTGCCGCATCAACCAAGCGCCCATAGTCTCGGATCATAGACCCACCAACTCTCATCTTGAGGCCGCGCCTCAACCTCTTCTCGAACTCAATACAACGGCGCTCCTCGGACGCCACAAGTTCAGGTGCAAACCTGGACAAGCTAGTAAAAGCAGCCTCATACTCGGCCACTGAAGACCTCAACTGCAAAAGCTGGCAAAACTGATCTCTCAGCTTCTCTCTGACTGCTGGAGATAAAAACTTCTCTTGGAAAACACCCACAAAAGCCTCCCAAGTGCCATCCAGACGACCCTTCACGAATTTCCACCACTGACCCGCATCCCCCTTAAGCTGGAAAGATGCCAAGGTCACTTTCAATGCTCCGTCCTCGATGCCAAGCATCTCGAACGTCTTACTCATCAGCTCCAACCACTCATCCACTTTAAGTGGCTCTTTTGGATCTCCAACAAACTCATCCGGATTAGACCGGAAGAACTCCCTCTTCAAGAAGGAAGGCCCTGCCTCAGCACCTGGGCCTGCACTGGAGCCTGAACTGGATTTAGCTCTCAGAATACCCATAGACTCCCTCAAAGCATCGGCTATCCCTCGGGCTAGAGCGCCTATAGCCTCCTAACCTGCTGGCTCGGCCACATTGGCCTGGCCAACCCCCTCCTGCTGCGCCGGAATGTCATCCGGTAAAGGCATCTCCTGCCTCCTAGGCCTACCTCGCCTACCACTTCGTCCTCGTCCTGACATCCTAATAAAGGTAACAGAGAACGTTAGCACATTCACAAATGTGCCGAAGCTATAACACTCGCGTCCTAATGCATGGACAACTGTAATTCACTCCACGTAAGCACATAAGCACATAAGCACTTACGAATTTCATTTCCGGATAATGATAGTCCCGAGGCGTTACCTGAGTTCCGGTTAGAAACAGCATTGATCAAGTGCTTTTCCAACAAGACTCACAGAAACCCAATGATCCAATCAACATCCTAGAAACTAAATCTCATACCCAAATAGTCACATAAACATGTTATCACATAAGCACATAGCATATGACACTACATCTAAGTCTCTATCAGGCGAGACAAACCCATTGTGATACTAATCACTTCCCACGTACCCAAAGTATTCAAACCCGGTAGGCTCTGATACCAAGTTGTAACGCCCTCAAAAAAATACATAAAACCCATTACTTTAGACATGCATTGATATAAGAGAAATCAACCATTTCTATTCATCAGAGTAGTTCTTACAACAATATTACATGTTAAGAACAAAAGCAAATGCCCTACGGGCTTACAGCTTTCCAAATTAACACTTGGTTACACAAAAGAAGAGTACTAACTCTATACAAAAGAAGCCCTTGGCTTGACATACATGTAATACAAACAAAATAAACAAAAGAGTCTTCAACTCTCATCTTCATCCAAGCTATGACCTTGGAGGTGGCATGCTACCTGTACCTGAAAATAATGTCCCATATAGGGTGAGCCAACGCCTAGTAGAAATACACTAAACCAACTATGAACAATAACTAAGAGATTAGCAGTTGATAGATGGTCAACACACATACATCCACTTATATCACATTTCGGTTTCATGACACTGAGTCCATGTTACATTTCATTACCCATTCCTTTTTCAACTGTGAGTTGAAAACACGGCTTAGAACCTGGCCAAATAACTCAATGAGATTTAAGTTCATCTTTAAAATACTTTCTAAAATCATGATGGATACACATTGTAGTGCTGTATCAATAACATATAGAATCACTTCCACATATCTCAAATAACACACATAGTAGTGCTGTATTAATGAAACAAAGCACTTCCATACGTTTCCAATAATACACATTGTACTGCTGTATTAATGAAACAAAACACTTCTATTTCGCAGCCTGATACACATTGTAGTGCTGTATCACTGTCACACAAAATCCGGTTTAGAGGTCCAGCCCCTTTCTTCCAATAAACCGTGGAGTACAGCCCCTTTCTCCTCCCACACAAACAATGTATAAAACAGTTATCATATACAATCAATCAATACATAAAGTTAATGTATTATTCCAATCGCTATATTCAATAGCACGTTCACCTGATTAGTTTTAGTTTGCCTAATCATCATGCATTGTCTACAACAATCAAGACTATCCTCCACCGATAGCCCAAAGCAGTTATTTCTAAACAGAAAATAAATGCCCCAAATGGATAAAATATCAACATTTCAATTTGGTGAGTGATAAATAATCCAACTACACCCTTTAATCCCATACATTCCCAATTCCAACATTTTCAATTCCATTTCTCATTTCTCAAATTAATTTCACAAATTAATTTAACAATGCTATTAGGGCATTTCCCATAATTAACAGAAAAACCCTAAGGTTTCATTTCTATCAATAATCCAACATTCATCTCATTTCCTTCTATGTCAAACATGCATATAGGTTTATATAAACAAAACCCCAACTCTTGTAAAATTACACAAAAGCCCCAAACTTTCACAAAATTACCAAACCAACCCCAACATATCAAAATGCCAAAATTCAAAGACAAAGCTCATAAAGAGGAGTAGGGTATCCCTACCTCGAAGTTTAGCTCAAACGGAGAAGAGACCAAAACCAAAATGCTCCAAACTCTAAACTTTTCGGATCAAAACGACGCCTTCGACGATCAACACAACTTTTAAAGGTCGAAGGAAGGGAGAACACTCTAACTAGATCAAACCCTAGAGAGAAGGGAGTTTCTAGAGAGAGAAGCTCTCAAAATCGATTTTGGAAAGTTAGAGAGAGAGAAGGAAAGTGAAAAGTGATTCAAAAATGCCAACTGCTATCTGATATACGACAGGTCCGCTCGAGCGAAAACACAACGCTCGAGCGTCAAGAACAAAAAACTGGGTCCGCTCGAGCGCAATAAGGCCCGCTCGAGCGCCAAGACACAAGAGTGAAACACATTCGCTCGAGCACGAAAAACCAGTCCGCTCGAGCGTGGATTATTCCATCCCAGAACTTTCACCAAAAAGGTACTACCCACTCGAGCGCCAACAAGTCCGCTCGAGCGCAACCTGCTCGAGCGTAGGAAACCTGCTCGAGCGTAGAAATCACACCTGCAGAAGTTTTGCAGGGACACAAAATACTGGAAGGGTCTAAACCCCGCTCAAGCACAGGAAGACCTGCTCGAGCGGAACGACCAAAAACGGGGCAACAAGAAATTAGACCAAGGCTCAACCCACCTGCTCGAAACATGCCCAACACATCCTAAAACTCAATCAAATGAAATTAAAGGATGATAACTAGATATACAACTACTCACTCCACGGAACCAAAGTCCGGATACAACAAATAAAGAAAGGGAAACCGGGATCGCTATAGTCATGATAAGGAACTCTTATTTAACTCGTGCTTTAAGAAAACCAAACAACTTAACAAAGCTTTAGGATTCAATACTATACAGCAACAAGGGTAAAGCTTTGGAAGTGATCCTGCATAGCTGCTATGCGCACACACTCAAATGCAGCACCAAGGTTAGACACTCTTTCAAGTGGATACCATTGCTTTATTGTGCTACCTAATGGAACAGACCTAGTTTTGAAATGAAAACATCAATAACTCAAATATAGCATATACATACAAACCATAAAAGATAATTCAACAAAGTAAAGCTTCAAAGATAAATTCTACTTACCTAATAATGCCTTTTGTTCGTGCTGATTTCTTCCTTTACGGCATCAGTGGGCACCATTCTTGGGATAAGTTAAGACCCCAAAGCGAATTTAGCCCCCCAATGGATTTCAGAATGTCTCCTTGAAAATTGTTTCTTGAAAAATCAATGATTGAGAAGACTGCTACGATTCTTGATAATTTAATCTCATATCCTTTAATCACCACCACCGCAGAATCTTGATGATATGTTTGGCTCATGTATTTCAATTTCATTTCATGTTCATCAACATTCATCATAGCTCCAAATTGTTTGATATAATTTGTTGGCAAAAGGCCAATGAACTCATTGCACGATATGTCAATAATTCTTAACTTTGGAAAAGGATGTTTGCTCTTGGTCTTGGAGGTGTCCATGTGACCATGAAATCTATTAAACCTCAAGACAAGAACTTGCAATTCTGGAAGAGTTTCCAGCCAGTGGGGGAATGTATCATTTATCTTGTTTTTTTTCCAAGATCTAGACCTTCCAAGTGTCTACAATTGAGCGAGATCGTGGAACATCTCCTTCGATTTGGTTGTCATTCAAGTTAAGACTCCTCAGCATGTTGCCTTTTGTAAATGCTGCAGTAAAGATGCCACAAAAACTATTCATCCGTAAACTCAACACCGAGACATTAATCCTTATGTTTCCCAAACATTGTGGAATCACACCACTCAAACTGTTATTAGACAGATCAAGAACCTCAAGTGCTATCAGACTGCAAATCAATGGAGGGATTTCTCCTGTCAATTTATTGTTTGAGATCGAGAAAACAATTGTGGAGATAGGTGGAAGAGGGAGTGGTCCTCGGAGTAAGTTGGAGTGCAGGTTAATATATTCTAGATTCTTTTAATGGAAGACACTCTAAACTTGTAAGAAAATTATGAGAAAGATCTAAACTATCGAATGTATTTTTTCCCACATCGAATATCCATTTTGGAACTTCACCATGAATTTTGTTGTTTGAAAGGTCTAATGCAATCAAATCATGCAGTACTCTCAAGAAGTTTGGGAATTCGCTTAAGTTGCAAGAAGCTAATCCTATAGTCTCAAAGTAATGCAAGGTAGAGTTGACACTATTGTTGATGTTCAATGAGAGACCATTACATGAGAGATCAAGATAGTACAAATATTTTAGCTTAAGCAACTTATCTAGCTCGATTACACCACTGAAGTTATTTGATGAAAGCCTCAAGTATGTTAGGTTCTGGAGTTCATAAACTGATCATGGAATTGGTACCTGCAGCATATTGTTACTCAAATCTATAGAAATCAATGAAGGTTGAGCAAACAACCAAGATGGTATTGTCCCATTGAGTGAGTTATTTTGCAATCCAACGTAAGTTAGCTTTGAAATCCAAACAGCATATGAAGGAATGGGACCTGTTAGCTGATTTTCAGAGAGGGACAAGAAAGCAAGTTGGCTTATGTTGCCAAGGGAATCTGGTAATTGCCCATTCAAATTGTTTTGGGAAAGATCCAAGTAAGTAAGCTTTGCAAGGTTTGAAATTGATAAAGGGATTTGACCACTGAAGCTGTTAGCCCAGAAGTCCAAATTGGTGATTTGTGTAAGGTTCCCAATAGAAGTTGGAATGGACCCCGAAAAGCTGCACTCAAAGAGGTACAAAACTATTCAAGGCTTTAAGATTGCTGATTGAATCAGGTAGTTGTCCAAAAAAACTTGTCATGGAGAGATCAAGAAATTGAAGAAAACTATGCCCAAATTGTCCTGTACATTGAGCTTTCATAGGTTTGGGAGGTGGAAAATGTTTTCTGGGAATTTCCCATGCAGTTGACAAGAAGCAAGACTCAGAGATGTCAAATAAGATAGATTTAGTAGCAAAGCATGAGCTAAAGGTGAAGGGATATCCAACGCATCAAGGTGTAGTTCTCTTAATTGGGTTAGGTTTTGAAGGAGCATATTGAAAGTGTGTTGTTCAAGTCTCACCTCATAATGAAAAAGAGACAGATCAAGGGAAATCAATTTGGATAGATGACAGATTTCTGAAGGAACTCTGCCTGCAAATAAAGAGTTGGAGAGGTCGAGATGGGTCAAACTTGCAAACGAGCCAAACTCGGATGAAATTCTAGAAAATTTGAAGTCATTCCAAGCAAGATTGAGCCTCTGGAGCTGATGAAGGTGGAAGAGGGTGCTATTGGCTTCAATGGTGCCATGAAGCGCGCTGCAACTGAGGTCAAGCCCAATTACATGACCAATCAACCAGTTGCAGGTGACCCCCTCCCACGAGCAGCAATCAGTACTCTCATTCCAGAACATCATTTTAGGATGAGAATCAGATTCACACTCTGGGAAGGAAAAATCAATTACAGTAAATGTTTTCTTAAATTGGAGTGGCGCGAATCACTATGAATCACTGGTCCTCAAGGCACGTATGGCGTGCAGAAGTAGGAGAAGACCATGATGATGATGAACATGTAGTAATAACTACTAGTTGAGAAAACAAGAGAAATACCAGAAGAAGTTGATGAAGCCATATTAGCCAACTCATTTTCTCCTTATATAGGTAGGAATCAAAGATATATCAAAAGGAAAGTAAGAAGGATAGTAGTTTGATGATGGAGAAAGAATAAATGTATTACTCATTCTTATACAGAGCTAAGTCACTCTATGTCTGTGGCACAGCACAACAGCCCAGCCCATCAAGCATGGCATCTATGTAATTTTATCCATTAGCCATCATGACTTCCAAGCTGGCAGTAGTGAGTCTCTGTCTTTAATTCCAGGGGTCCCAAAGCATTTAGTAATGGTTTTTCATAAACCAATGGGCAAATTACATCGGTAGTCTCAATTAGCCTAATTTCAAACCCTTAATTTTAGATTTTGTGTTAATTGGTCCAACTCGCTGATTAGGGTTCTTGAAAGAAAAATGTTACTAAGTTGGTTGAAGTTAACTCATTGAATCGAACAAGTTTACAATTTTTTACCCATACAAGCATGACACATGCCGCTCATGTATCCATTTTTCATCAAAAAGAACTTTTAGTTGTAATTAATTGGACTAAATTAGACAAAATTAAAAATTCATATCAAAATCGTGCCAATTGAAATTATTAAGGCAAAAATGATACAAGAGCAAAAATATAAGGACTACTGATATAATTTTCCCTGATCAATTAAAAGTTGGTAATGCCCTAGCTATTTACAAAGCAAGTAATGAAAAATTTTGAGACTACTTTGCTTTTTATTGAACAAAAGCATAAGCTTAAGATTCATAATTTTTTGTTTTCTCACAGTTTGAAAAATATATAAATTTGCCAAGGTATTATTTTTCACAATTTCTTTAGTGGAATATTAAAAAAAAATATATATATACTTTTTGGATTGAGGCAACATAAAATGATGAATCCTACATAGTTCTTTTAATCAAATTGTTGAGTATGATTTTGTTTGATGTAGTTCGTTCAATTTTTGCACTTAAAAAATATATTTTTGTAAGTAAATTAAAACTGTTTATATAATTGTTGTTCATATTTTAATAAGAATGGTAAAATTGGAATAAAAGATACTATTAAGGAAAAGTGAACTTTTTTAGAATAAATTAGAAAAAAATAAGATTTAATTGTCTACATTGAAATTTAATAGGACTCATTAATACTTTAAAAATAAGATTTATTGATAATTTTTTTTTTTTTTTTTTTTTTTTGGAATGGGTTGCATTGCACTAGTTCCCCTTGATAATTGTTACAGATAGGATGGGATAGAAACCAATTTGGGTGTATGAGAGATTTCTAAGGAATGTGATTCGAAATAAGAAGAAATTATTCTTTAGGACTGGCCTATATTCTATGTGATTTTCCCTTCCAATTGTATGGGGCCATGTAATTAATTTTCGTACATTTTCTCCTACATTTGAGACTATTGTTATAACATGGGCATAGAAGCAAAAATTATCTAGTAAGTTCGGAATACCATGTGTCCTTGTGCCTGTCAAATAATATTATATAATTTCTCCACTATTCCTTATTTTTGAAGCCATGTATTTATTTAGCCCTTGCTACGTTTTTTTTTTTTTTTTGATAAATGAGCCCTTGCTATTCGTTAGGCACATGGCCAACGTGAAATTCCCATAAAACAGAATAATTCCTTGCACATAACCACCTGGTAGAATGGCAACTATGTAATTAATAAATTGAACTTGGGTTATGCTCAAATTACCAACAAATTTGAGCTGAATTTTTTTATCATCCACCCTTCAAAGATGACAATTATTTTATCATCCATCCTTCAAACAAGCTAGACCAACATTTAAATATTGATAGCACTAAAGTATGACCAAGTAATTAATTAGTAACACAATCTATGCTCATTTCCACCTCTTTAAATTTAAAAAATTTATTTTTTGTCATAAAGTCTTTAATGAAGATTTCTAGAACAAAGCCACATGAAAAAAATTTAACATTAGGAAATGAAATCTTGTAACATTTGGAATAAAAATTGATTGATTCGTATGGCCAAGTTTTTCGGGATTTTGTTTTTTGAGATTTTGGTTTAAATAAAGGCAGCTTTTAATTTGTAACTAGGGGTGCAACTCGAGTGGATACACTAGGATTGAAGAGTTATCCAAGTCGTTTTGAGAATTGCATGAGCCCCCCAAGCCCAACCTCTAACCTAATTTTGTGTACTCAAGACTGGCTCGAGCTCAATAAATTGAACTTGGGCTATGTTCAAATTTTTTTTATTTTTTTTAATTTTTTTTTGATCTATGCTCAAATTTTTTTTTTTTTTTTAATGTTTTTTGATCGGCGAAAGTAAGTTGTTAATTGTTAGTTGTTAGATTAGCACCTATAGGAGTTAGCCTCTCCACCCTTCCAAAGCACCAAGTGCTTGCCATCTAATTTGGGTTGTGCTCAAATTACCAACAAATTTAAGCTGAATTATTATATCATCCACCCTTCATACAAGCTAGACCAACATTTAAATATTGATAGCACTAAAGTATCACTATTAACTAAGTAATTAATTAGTATTTTAAAATCTTAGCAGAGACAACCCAATCTATGCTCATTTCCACCTCTTCAACTCAAAAAAATTAATTTTTTGTCATAGAGTATGTAATTAAGATTTCTAGAACAAAGCTACATGAAAAAGGTGACAAAATCCAACTGCTAACCATAATGCGACCCCCACAAGTGACAAAAGGCATTAATGCGTGTCATTCCAGTCATCGTCCACCAAAACACAAACTGGGATCCAAAATGTTGTTTAAAAAAATTCTTGCCAGAGTCATAAAATTTTACAGCTTGTCACCCCTTTAAATCCAAGTCTATTCTAGTTCTTTCGCACGCTACAAAGTCTAGAACCTGTCTTTCAACCTTTTCAAAGCCAAATCAAAGAAGATAACTACGTAACCTTAGGCATGTAAATCCTTTGGTGTTGTGTGATGTTCACTTCTTCACTGTTCCCAAATCCACAGGACATCCTACCCAAGCTCGCTAATTATTGCCACCAGGGTTTTGGTTTGTGGGAAACCAAAACCACATTTAAATGCGGAGATTAATATGCTCATTGGATGTGTGAGCTTGTGGCCAGCCAATAAAACTACACAAATCCTTTGATCTCCTTCATGGAGTAACTAATATTTTTACTGATAAACACACAGAAATCAAACATGAATTTTGCAAAGCTAATAATATTTGTACTTATCAAACAACCAGGCATAAACTAAACAACTTGAATTCTTAAAGAGTTTATTCCTAGCACAAAATAGAAATCTAATATGTTCCTATTCATGACAACACTCGCACCAGCAAAATTTTACAAATAAATAAATCCCAATTGGAGTATAAAATATGCACCTTCCAAGGCCAAAGTGTGGTAATTGAAGTTTCAGCTATGGAGAAAAAATGCAGAGAGACCCAGAAGCGCAGCCAAAACCAAACCTTGCTCTATGAATACAGTAGCAGCCAACACAATAATTCCTCATCTTGTTGGAATTTTGAAGCAATTGGTGGGAATTCGACAATTTTTTAGGAAGTTTTTTAGTAGATATTCTAATCCATGAAAGAATGTGGATGGATTGAGAAGTGCTACTTTCATGAGAATTCTAAACAATTTGTAGAAATCGTGGATGCGAATCAGAAACAAATACTCTTGTTTTGGTGCTCGATGGAGGTGGTTGGTTGTGCCTATGAGTGTGGTGATGGTCTTAATCAGTTTCGTAAAAAAGGGTAGCGATGCTTTTCAAGACCGGCAAGGTGTTCGACAAAATGCCCCAATGATGAAATGGCCACCACTGTTATACCTTGACAACTCTTCTTTGTCATTCTCTGTCAGCACCATCACTGTCCCATGTAGTTGTGTGGTTTTAAGAGATGCCCACAAGGTGTTCGATGAAATGCTCCAAATTGTGGGTGGTGCCACATTTTTGTATTAATGCTGACTTTTGATTAAAATCATGGAGATTCTGGCAAAGATGGGCTGAAGTACGTAGAGGAAATGGTGAGTTTGGCTAGTGGAGGCACTAGTTATGTGAATGAATTTGGGTTTGGAATGGACTGATTAGCCATGGGTGGATTTGGGATGATGATGATGATGATGATTGGTGGTGTTAGCTTAGATATATATTGGTTAGCGCACAGTATGATCTTTTTATTAAAATCGATATTTTTGGGTAAAAAAAATAGAAAAATTTATCACGTGGTATGCGAAAAAATAAGTTTTGTTTGGTTTGATTTTTAAATCATGATTTGAGTTTTGAATTTTGAAATAAGAAAACTTGTTTGTTATAATTTTTGAAAATAATTTTGAGTTTTAAAAAGAATTTTGAATTATATTTTAAGTTTTGAGTTTTGAATTGTGTTTTGAAGTTTTTTGGATTTTTTTAATATTTAAAAAATTTCTTAATTTTATTTTTTTAGGGTAAATATTTTATTGTAAATATTTATTTATTTATTTATTTTAGAAAAATTTACTTATAAATCCCATTTTGATGAATGATGATTTATTTAGTCCTAAGGATTTTCTTATAAACCAATTAGTCTCATTGATTTTGAAAAGGTAGATTTAATATATTATTTAGAAATTATATTTACGATTATACTATTATTTCTATTATATTTTCTTCTCTTTTTGTTCTTTTGTACTAGAAATGTAATATACACAATTTATGAGAATCAAATTTATGATGAATTTTTATATGGGAATCTTTTTTATTTGGAAAACATTTCAAAAGTAGTACAAAAATGATTTGAAATATGGGATCCCTCAAACATTCTAAAAGGATATGGGATTCTTCAAACATTTCAAAAGGAGTACAAAAATCTCTTAATAAATTTTGGGCAAATGTATAATTCCAAACCATAACACTCCAATATAACACTCAAACGTAATACTCCAATGTAATACTTAAAAAAAAAATTAGTATACTTTTTTTTTTCCAAACGTAACACTCCAAAAAAATCTTTAATGTAACACTCTAATGTAATACAAAAAAAAAAAAAAAAAAAAAATTCGTTAGTATATTTTTTCCATATGTAACACTCCAAAAAAAGAATGTGAGATTCTTCAAACCATTACAAAAGTAGTACAAAAATTCCTTAGTAAGTTTTGAGCAAATGTATAATTTCAAATTATGAGTGTTACGTTTGGAAAAATAACATTAAGGAATTTTTAGTATTTTTGTGCGTTACATTAGAGTGTTATATTTGGGATTACATTGATTGAAGTGTTACGTTTAGAAAAAGCACACTAAAGAGTTTTTTTTATATGTTACATTGGAGTGTTACATTTGAAAAAAGTACACTAATGAATTTTTTTTTTGAAGTGTTACGTTGTTGCGTTTGGAAAAAGTGCACCAAAGAGTTTTTTAGTGTATTACATTCGAGTGTTACATTAGAGTGTTACGTTATTGGAGTGTCATGTTTTTATTTGTAATGTGAGATTTGTTCTAGAAAAGGAAAATCCAAATCCTCTATAATGCGGATTGTCTAAATGTATAATTTTACATTTAAAGAAACCCACTTTTATCCCTAGAAAATTAAACTCAAATATGTAAGTGACTATTCTTTTATGTAATTTTCACTTCAATCGGACCTTTGGGTTTATAAGAAAAAAGAGAATACTAAACAGTTCACAAGATCACATTTTTAAATTTATTGGTGCTTCACCTTCTTTTTTTTTTTTAATATCTGTTGTATTTACTATATTTGTAAGCTATTTTTTTTTAAATATTTTTTATATATTTAAAATTTTAAAATTTTTATTTTAAATATATAATTTTTATTTTAAATATTTTATTTTTATTTTTAAAAATACTTTATAAATGTTTTTCAATATTTATTATTTATTTTTTAAATATTTATTTATTTTTTTTTAATTTAAAAAAATTTCAAATTGCCCATATATATCTAAATCATAGCAAATTATTTGGCCAATACTTACAAAAATAAAAAATATATATATTTTGAAAAACTAAAAAAAGTAAAAAATATTTTTCTTCAAAAATAAAAAATATATATTTTTTATAAAAAAGAAAATAAAAAATTTAAGGAACAAAATAAATAAAAAAAATTGATTTTTTTTTTAAAATAGAATTTTGAAAAGAGTTTGATTATGAATTTTAAAAAGAGTTTTTAAATTAAGTTTTGAAAACTTTATTTAATTATGAGTTTTAAATTTTTTATTTATTGAAATCATGATTTGAGTTCAACACCCAAACGGTACTAAAGATTTCATGACATCATCTAAAAGCCTTTAATATAAGGGTTTTTTTTATTGATAAATCATATTTAGAGATGTTTTAACTCAATAAGTCTATCAAGAAAAATTATAACATTCTTAATCTTATGTATTTATACTTTTACTTTATAAGATCCTTTTTTTCATGATTTATATTGTTTGTTAGACTATTATACTATTATGCCTATTATTGATATGTATTACATAAAAAAATGATATACACATTTCTTTTTTATTGGTACCTCTATTTTGCTAGTTACCATTATTCACATTTTTATTTTTGATCAGTTTCATTCACATTTGTGGTATTGTTTCATTGTGCTAGGATTTTGAAACTCTCTATTTGGTGGGGTTTAAGAGCTCTAGTTTACACATGGTAGTGAAATAATATTATATTCCTCTATTGTTGCGGTAAAGTTTTGTATTTCTCCATTGTCACTTTGTGTTCGAAACTCTATCTTTCTCCATTGTTATAAATCGAAACTCTATTTATGTCAGTCAAGTTTGTTACAAACATATTTTTCAAAGGTGGGTTTGGTTTGTTTTGGATTGGTGGAATGGTGAAATTGCATAGATTGTTAATGATAGCGATAACAATAAAGATGATGATGAAGATGAGAATGTGGGTGATATTTTATTTTTATTTTTATTTTTAGAGTGATTGAATTTTTTTTAGATTTCTAATTCAATTGCTGCCATTGTTTCTATTTTTTTGTCAATTAGTGTGAATATTTACATTTCACATTGTTTGAAAGTCTGAGAAATAAGTGTTGGAATATAGATATGGACATAATTATATTTCGCAATATGTGAATGTTTACATATCATTGGTTATTTGTTACTATACTTATTGTTTGAACAATCATTTTTTGTTACCACTAAATAATTGAAATAGTCACTTTTTTTCTTTTAATTTTGTTTCATGTTGTAGTGTAAATGTTCACATTGGTATGAATTTAGTTTTTCTAAGGTTAGTTGTATGTTAATGGTAAATTGTGAACATTCACATTGTATTTTGGTATGAGTTTTTTTGTTTTTTTTTTGAAGTTTTTTCGAAAGTTAGTTGAATTTTGTTTTTTTTTTTTTTACTATGTTTGTTAGTTGAACAATCATTTTTGTTACCATTAAATAATCAAAATAGTCGATTTCACTTTTTTTAATTTTGTTTTATGTTTTCACGTTACAGTATGAATATTCATATTGGTATGAGTTTATTTTTTATTTTTTTTTAAAAATAGTTGTATATTAACTGTAAATTGTGAATATTCACATTATATTTTAGTATAAGTTTTATTTTTTTTGAAAGTTAATTGTATGTTTGTTGTTTTTGTTACTATGCTTGTTAGTCGAACAATCATTTTTGTTACTATTGAATAATTGAAATAGTCGATTTTCACTTTTTTCAATTTGTTTTATGTTTTAACGTTACAGTGTAAATGTTTACATTGGCATGAGTTGTTTTTTTTAGGCTAGTTATATATTAATTATAAATTGTAAACATTCACATTGTATTTTGGTATGAATTTTATTTTTTCGAAGGTTAGTTGTATGTTTGTTGTTTATTGTGAACATTCACATTATACTTTAGTATGTGTTTTATTTTTAAAAAAATTAGTTGTGTGTTTGTTGTTTACTGTGAACATTCACATTGTATTTTGATTTTTATTCAGATTTTTTGTTACGTTATTTTTAAAATTTTCAAATTATAGAAGATTCAAAGTTTATAATTTGAAATTTTCTCCATGGAATGTGGGAGAGATTTTCTCCTTAGAATAAAGGAGAGATTTTCTCCATGGAATAAGGGAAAGTTTTTCTCTTTAAAATAAGGGAGAGATTTTCTTCATAAAATGAGGGATAATTGTTATGAATTAGTTTCAAAATAGAAACATGTTCAAAAAATTAGAAAGGATGATTTGGTCATATTACATTAAACATGACTTAATGAAACACTAAAAAAAAAAAAGGTTAGATGGAATAAAACACTTAAAAAGAGAATTTATCAAAAAATGACCCTTAATAATATATATATATATATATATATATATATATATCTGTAGAGAGAGAGTGACCGAGTGTCTGTTATATTAAAAACATCATTTTTTTTGGCTTTTGAATGTGAAAATGGTGGGGTGATTGGAAATTGGTTTTTGTATTTTTGCTACAAAAAGACATGTAAAAAGTAAAATGAATAATTAATAATTTATAATGCTTTTTTAGCTAAAAAATTTACTTCCGAACAAGGGTTTAGAGTGTCGTACTCTTTACAAAAGTATTTTTTTTTTTTTTTTGATATTATTCACAAGATTAAATTTGATTGCTCAGAAAGGTTACATTTTTTTTTTTTTAAAAGCTTATAACCCAAAACTTTTGATATGTGAAGTTTTTTGGTTAGTCAATCTTATAATGCTAAAATACTAAAGTTTTATAGTTTTTTTTTTAGTATTTTAAGTTTCAGTCCCGTTTGGTAACTCGAATCCAGGAAGGCTCGAATGGCTTGAGGTGCCAAAACGACTTGTTTTTCCCCCCCCCCCTCTGTCTTGATCTGCTCTTTTCTTGTTCCAATTGATACAAATATGTTTTAAGTCAGTCCAAGAGATAGAGGAGAGGAAAGAGATACAGATCTGCTCCACCAAACCCAAAATCAAAATCCAAAATCAAAACCAAACCCAACCCACATAATCAAAATAAAAACAAAATCAATCCTAACCCATGAATCAAAATCAAAATCAAACCCACCGCATCTGGAGTTGCTTACCTCGCGAACATGGTACCGGTTGGGTTGTGGAGTGGTTCGCGATCTCCGTCCATGGCGGTTCCATGGCCCCCTTTCTTTGTTTTCTTCTTCTCTCTTTCTCTTGCCTCTCTTGTCTCTCTATTTCTCTCTCTTTCTCTGAAAGAAGAAAAAGAAGGAAAAAGAACCACAAAAAGAAAAAAAAAAAAAAAAAGAGTCAAAACGTCGTCGTTTTGACTCTCAGGGCATTCGGGCCTCTTTAAACTTTGAGCTACGAAACTTTATTGTTTAAGTTTAAACTAGTGCATATAAATAAAAAAAATTTTAAAAAATCCATCCAAACATAGCTTCATTCAAAAGTTTTGATATGTGAAAAGTAAAAAATCTGGGTAATGCCCAAGTTACAAGATGGTAATTCAAGTTAAGTAGAAAATTGGTTCAACTCAAAAGAAATCGATTATTACCTAAGATGACAAAAAGTAATATTTTTTCTTTTTTTGCATTTTCATTTTTCAAGAATTTACAAATTTCCCTATCTAAAAGAAAAAAAGAGTTTACAAATTTCTTTCATAAATTTAAAATTAAAGCAAACCTTAAAATTATCTAATAAAATGTTATTAGAAAAAAGAAAGTTTTTTAAATTTTGAAATTGATGATCGAATTTAAAAGATGAAACTCTTGTATGAGAAGTACAAACTAGTACTAATTTATGGGGTTCTCATTAGAAGTTAGACTGAATAGTGGATGAGAATATCTCATAGTGCTAGTTCCAATAGTCCAAATTTAAGGTTAAAACAAGATAATGTTAACTTAAAATAAAATACAATATTTTAAGGTCATTTTATTTATTTATTTGTTTTTTTTTTTCAAAAAACCAAAAAATAACTATTTTAGCCAAAACCAACCAAGGCCATAATGCTCACACTAGTCAATCATTAGTTCAGTAAGAGAAATTGCAACAATGTAAGAAGACAGATTACCTTCTTAGGATGCAATCAATAACAATTCCAGGTTTCCTTCATCTAATTGTGTCATCTACATTAGCAATTATTTCCATGGTTGCTTTTGTTGTGGGATAAACCATAGATACAAACAATAACAAAGCGAATCAATAATAAAAAACAAAAAACAGAACACCTAAAAATTACGTAGTCACATCCATTGGATCAACGATTACATAGGCAAGTTGTTAGTAAAAATTATACTTATTCCCAGTCGACAAGAATTAAACAACAATTCAAACCCAACAATTGAATAAAAGTAACCAGACAACTATGTAATTGATTCAAATGCCTCAAAAGAATGAGGACTTCCCTGAAACAATTGACAGTTACAAAGTAAACAAAAGATAATTTTCTGATGAAACTATCAAAGTTCACTAAGTTACAAATTACAAAAGAAACTACTCCTAAACAGATAGAAACTACTCCTAGATACAAGCTAAGTCTAAAACTAGTTTTTTGGGTTGTTGATGATCTCCTTCTTTTTGCAAATCTCTGGCTTTTATATCTCTCCATGTTTCTCTTGTCCACTACTCCACTTCCTAAAATTTTGCAATTCATTATATCCCTCAACTGCTACTATTATCTCATGTCCAAGCCTTCAAACTATATCAATTCTTCAAATCTCTCTGTCGAAGTCGAAATAACCCTGCTCTATGATGTCACATATCCCTCAAAATTCTGAGCACTATATCGACAGAAAACAGAGCTCCATTTCACAACCATGACTTCACACAAATTGGCCCACCAAGCCAACAATTGTTTAATAACTACTTTATGACTATTTTCAACAATTCATGAACTTAAACAATTCTTTCATTTGATCAAATGAAAGATTTTTACTTTGACTTTATTGTCATGTGTCATCATTCAATTGATTCACCCGTTGATAGGAAATTTTACAAAAATGGGTGCAAACAATGCCCTCTAACTCTTTAAGAATGAGACTCGAATTCTTGAAGAGTTATAATTAAAATTAAATCGACAGTAGCCCTTTCAACAAACAAACATATATAAAAATATGCCTAGGGCTAAACATTTGGTGATTAAACACCATATACGCCAAAATAGTATTGTCGATAAATTGATGTCACTGTTATTAATGATTATATGCCATTTAATTGGCAAAATCATAATAACACTCAATCCAATTGAGGTACATTATTTCGACAAAGTAAATTGGCAACATTTCAAGTATGTGATCTTCAAGTGGTTAATTAGAACCATCTTCCACCAACAGAACTATGCTCTTTGGTCTTATATTATTCAGACAATGTTAGATATTTAGCCAATTCACCAAAATTAAGTTTTGGAGTGATCCACAAATCCAAAATGGGTGTTGAATGCCATAATCCATAGTTTTTCATGGCTCAAAATTTCTAAAAAATTCAACATTTTCAACAATGTCAAAATATTGAATTCATCATGAATTGGTTGTTCATCATTTTTAGCCATAGTTGGCTTAAAATCACACCTTTTAGCCACATTGTTTGCATCACTCTCTGAACTACGAGTTGCAACAAAGGGCTAATTTTTTCTTTCACACATTAGTGGGTTAAAAACATTTTTTGGAAACCCAAAAAAGATTTCTCCCTTGCGAAATTTCCACATTGCCATGAAATTTTTATTCTCATGGCGCTTTGTTTTTTCACCCATAACAACTGATGATTTAACGGTTTCATCATTCACAACCTTTAAAGGTGTGGGAAGAACATCTGAAAAGCCATAAATTTTGACTTTTATAGGAATTTTCAATGTTTCCCTCCATTGATGAATTTTGATCTCAAAATAGTCAATTTGATCATCAAGTTGACCAATCACTTTATCAAAATGATTTCGTGTTTCTAACCTCAAATAATATGACAATGACGCTATTATTTGAAATTTTTGCCAATCAAATGAAATTTCATTCTCACGCCAACACATTTCATTTTCACAAGACCAAATCATTTCATCTATTTTCTTGACATGTCATTCCATGAAAATCCACTTATTGGAACATCATGTGACTATGTCGTACAAGATTTTTTCATGTCGTATTTCAGATCTTCGTGTATTTCTTGCCTTCGAATTCTTGTCATCATTCCAAATTAGGAAAATGTCCCACTAGGTGTTGTTTGCACCCATTTTTGTAATTCCTATTGACTGGTGGATTAATCGGATGATGACACGTGACAATGTCACGACCCCAACCCGCCCCTAGTAGGATGGCACCGTGATGACCAGTAATCCGAGATTACCGAAGGCCAACTTACCAAGATCACACACAATCAGAGTATAATATATGGGGCTCACAAATGCGGAAGCAATAAATCAAAATACAAGTGGTCCTTAAGAGCAGTGCATAAATCAAATGAAATGACATACAAAATGTGGCTTTACAATTTATCGCTAATCAACAAAATACAAGTTACATCTTGATCAAAAGGCTTCTCGAGCCGACATGTACAAAATACAATGAATACAAGTCAAGAAGCATGATTTTCAAGATTTGCCGACGTAACTACAACATTGCCGACATGAATACAAAACAAAGCCGACATGACAAGAATCCAAAACAAGCTTTGCAAAACACATCTAGGCGTCGCCGCCGTCCTGCTCATCACCTACATATATATAGAGAGGGTGAACTTGGATACTCAGTGAATGGTACAAATAATAAAGGTTTTGCATGAATATAGCCGAAGTCCTTTCAAAACAAAGCATGCCAAAAACCATACGAATATTAGCCGAAATCCTTCCAGAGCAAAACACATCAAAACTTTATCAAATCAAGAGATGAACCGTATTCATCTATCAAATCTTACAAGTCTCAAGGGATGCTTACTGGCATCGGCAAAACGCAAATCAAGCTTTCCGAACAAACAAATCCACGCGGTAAACCGTCAGTGGCAAAACAAGGACTGCACGATCCGTAATCGATTAGTCAAAGGTACTGCGAAAGTTTATAGTCCTCCAGCACGAGGGACTTGTGTTACTTAAGCCCGTAGCTCTTTTTAACACGAGGGTCTTGTGTTACTTAGGCCCGTAGCCCGCTTTAACACGATAGTCTTTCCAAGAAAGGACCGTATCCTTTTAAACTTAGTGTTACGAAAGTTTAGAGTCCTCCAGCACGAGGGACTTTTCAGAGATGACATCAAAACAAAGCTTATACTTGATACATCAAAATAGAGCTAATCATTCATGCTTAGCAAATACTTTCATCAAAACAAAGCAAAGCAAGATTTATCAAAACAATATAACATAGCTTTATTAAAAATACCACTCACATGGTTCTTCGGGTGTAGGCTCAAAGCAAAGATCAAAGACCTACAATCACATGGCAATCACATTCTCAAAACAAGCTTTATATGCATGCAAATGATCCCAGCATTCTCACCAGATCCAAGTCAATAACAAAGCAAAACATGCTGGGGGTTTAAACACTGTTTTTCTCGTCTCATGAAAACACACTGGGTACCAACCAGGTCTTGCCGAGGTCCCACACTTCCTTGCCGAGGTGTGGTCCCGATGGCCACATTCAAAAGTGAAGTCGGGAAAACCTGGGTTTCCCTTTGAAGAACATGAAGAACATGATGGACATGATCATGAAGAAGATGAATGCAAGGATCATAACTTGTTACAAAATCTGAGATTTCATGCCATGAGTTCAAAAACATGGATCTGGGTACCCACACAAGGAAATCATGCAAGAACAAACACAAAAACATGGTTCTAGTTCCAAACTTTCGGATCAAAATGAGGCTTTTTATCAAGAACTTCAAGAACACCACTTCTCTTTCCAAAACCAAACTTCAAACCGATGCATGACATGCAAAACAGATTCGATCATGCAATGCAGCTAGATGATCAATAAGAACAACAAGAGTAGGTTAAGATTCTAACCTCAAATCACGAATCCAACGGTTCAAACACCAAAGATCAAACTTGGAAGATCTACTCTCACTCAAGAATTCCTCCTTCTCCTCTAGAGCTTCTCTCTCTAAAGACAAATATTTGAGACAAAATGATTTGTTTCTAGGTCTGTCGGCTGTCTTAACACTCAGCTCGGACACGTGGCACTGCCGGGTTGGTTCAACTCAAAAAGGTGACTGACTGACAAGACAAGTCTATGACAAAGCGTATACAGCAAGCTAAGGCAAGATACATCGGCAAGTAATGATATCGGCTAAAGTCAAAGCTTCGGCAACAGGGTATCAAAGACATCGGCTAGGGAGGACGGCACTTGACTAAGCTGTGCTACACCTTGGCCTGGGTGTGCCACACCTCGGTCTAGGCCATACCTGCCCAAGGACAAAGGTCACTAAGTGCAAAACATCTCGGCCTAGATGATACACTCCTCGGCCTTGGTTCCGAACACCTCAGCCCAGATAGTGACATCTCGGCAAACATGCCCGTGGTGAAGATGGAGGTCAACCAAGGGGTTCTAAAAATAATTCTAAGTACAAAGGTTCAGAGGTGAACTAAGCTCAAGATGACCTCGGCTACACACCGAGCAAGGAACAAAATTATGCAAGTAGCACTTCAAACAAAGCAAGGCAAAACAAGATAACAAGATTTGCAACATCATAAGACAAAATCATACAGGAATGTATGCAAGCATGGCTAAGTCAGAATGAGGGTTGTTACAGACAATGAAGTCAAAATGAAGTCTTTCAGCAGTCAAGGGTCTACGTGGTGTGAAGGAATTGATCATGTGCATCAATTGGCTTAGAGGGTAATGAGCTAGTCATCAATTGGTTAATTGGCTAGTGGACTGATTTATAGGGGACCATATTTGTGAATTGGAAAGCTTTCCTCTGTCGATCATGCTCATTAATTGAAAGGAAATTGTGTGATGAATTGGTTGGAGGTTTAAAAGCATAGTTGGGTCGAAGATAAAAGTTTAAAGAAGCAAAGGAGGTTGCAAGCAGTTATGAGTATAAAATGTTTTCCTCTGTTGAACGTAGTGCTAGAGATCGTGGGGGACATGTGTGGCAGGATTGAGGAAGTTGGTTTTGCTTCGGAAAGAGGAACCAAAAAGGTTTAAAGGTTCAAGAAGGCCAAGGCAGTTTTGAGCAGTTGAATGAAAGTGGCCTGCTAATTTGAAGGATCATGGGACAGTGGCTAAAAAGAAGAAAGGCATGGCTGAGATTTGGGGCATTATAAAGGCAATAAAGGAGCAAGAGAAGAGGACATGAACAAGAACACAATAACTTAGTTTTATCAATAAGAATAGCTTTATCTTAACTTAGGAGTAGTTCCTCTTTGTAATATGTAACCTTCGTAAACATTAGTGATTTCATCTTGAAATCACCTTTAGTTTGCTCTGTTTACTTTGTTTGATCTTGCTGATTGTGACTTTTGTTCTAAAGAAGTCCTTGTACTTTCAAGACATTTGAATCAAAAAACACAGTCGCTTGATTAGTTTGTTCAATTGTCACTACTAAAAAAAACACTTTTTGCGACCGCCACAAGCCGTCGCAAATAATAAAAATACAGTCGCAAAAGACTTTTTGCGACGGCCTATGCGACCGCAAATGGAGGACGCAAATGTGGGGGTGGCAAATACTTTTTGCGACGGCAAAGCAATGGTCGCAAATTATTTGCGACCACCTAAACTACTTTTTGCGACAGCTATTTTGCCGTCGCAAAAAAAAATAAATAAAAAATAAAAAACACTTTTAGCGACCATTGTTTTACTGTCGCAAATAATTATTTCTTAAAAAAAAATCATATACGGGTTTGCTACAACAAAAAAATCAATTACAAGCACCAAACAATTTTTTGTTAATGAAAAATAACAAAATTAACAAATTAATTAAATTTATAATAGACATTATCCATTAACCATCCTTAAATACACTGTACTAAAAAATTCAAGTCTTCAAAAAAAAAAAAAAAAGAGCAACATAATCTTTGGCTCCCAACATCACCCGCTCGATCATATCAACTATTCCCTCAACAAAATCTGCAAAAACATATATCAAACTCAACCAGGTGCCTTCATACTATAAAATGCTATGTAGTTAAACAAAATATAAATTCAGAGAGACAGAGCCATTCTTCAAAGAGTGAAATCCCAACTATTGAAATTCTGAAAATAAAAATATATGAGTTAAGTTTATTGGGGGCAACTGAAAATAAAAAGTTACTAAATCTTTTGAAACCAAATAGACTCGTCAAAAAAATGTAATCAACATAATTAAATATATACTTTTTAAATTCCTTCATTTTGTATTTAAAAGTATAATTTTTGCAGGGTGATCCACAATCTATAAGATGCTAGTCTGCAGGAGTAAATCCAGTAGAAAACGAGAATAGAGACAATATGATACGCAAATCAAAATTCAAAATTTCCACAATCCATCATCAAAAACCTATAAATTACAGTAGATTCTTCAATCTCAGTTCCAATTGGACATCTAGGATTTTTTATACAACAACAACAGCACAGAAACTCACAGTATCCAAAATAACAGCACAAAAACTATCAAATACCCATTAAAGAGAAGTGAAGAAAGAAGAGAAAAGAGTGC
>JAPPVO010007354.1:0-15247 GCA_030407325.1 Camellia japonica
AAAAAGCTGCCAAAATTGCTCTTGATGGACATCCGGGTGGATGTTTGGCCCAACAGTAAATTTAAATATGATGAAAGATGAAAGACTGCTTTCATTTGATTAAAACTATGATTTTGTCTCTATTTGATATGACTTTGATGAAAGGATTGGAGTGTCTCCTTTGGTGCTTTTCAATTTGATGAAGTATTTGATACTAGATTAGAGATGATGTGGGTGTTTGGAAAGTGAGTTTTTATGTAGATTTTAGGAGATATAGGTTTTTATGAGATAAAAATTTTTAGTGTTTGGGAAGATAGTTGGGTTTTTATGTGGTTGGATGTGATGTTTGTGAGAGAAAAAGTGAAATGATTATGGGGTTGGATGTGATATTTTGTTTGGATGTGTTTTTTTTGATTTTGTAAAACTTTTGTTTTTAGTGGAAAAAATGAGATAAAAAATTTGGGTTGAAGCTTCCCAAACACCACCGATCTAACAAGTTTGGAAATAATATATATATATATATATATTAGAACAACATCGATCAAAACAAGAAAAATATATTATGTTAAATAAATTAGGAATTATAAATTACTTCACAAAAAAAAAATGATATAAAAGTCTATCTAGACCTATTTTAAGATATATAGTGATGTGCAATCTATTATTTTTATATTTAAAATTTTTGTAGTCCAACAGCTCAAAACAACCAAAGATTATTTTGGGACCACTGATTGATTTTTCCCTTTCAAACGGAAATCCTATAGTACTACGGTAGTAAGGATCTGATGGGATCCCATTCACCGATCAAGTTGTCAAGAAGTGTTGAAAAAAAAAATTTAGTAAAAAATTTATTTGGCAATCAATTGATCATATTAGAAAAACCAAAGAGACTCCATTAGGAACTTGAGAAATGTATGAAATTTTGAATTTTGTATCTATAAATTTATGATGTGGTAAAAGAGTTAGACGTTGGACTTACGTATTTGAATATGTGACAAATCAAAATTGATACTTATAATGCAACGATTAAAAAAAAAAAAAAACAAAACAAAACAATTGCTCGAATGCAATTGTAAAAATTTATGTATTTTTTTTTCTATTTTGTTAAGATAATAGTAATTTGTTACAAGTATATTCTACTTAAGGTGAGAAAATTCAAATGTTAATTAGTAGATATTTCTAAAAAAAACAAAAAAATTATAAAATTTGTGGAACTTAAATTTTTTAAGTCATCCTATCTGAAAAAACCTTCTAAAGTCGTCACTGTATAGTACACACCCCTCCACTTTATTACGTGTCTTTGTTGTGTGTTACATATTTTTATGGTAGAAGTTACAATAATTTGTAATTGAGAAATGAAGTTATATATTTTTGTGATAATATTATGTATTTTATGGTATTGGTACACATTTTGTGGTTAAAAAATATTTAGATAAAATAATGTATAACATTACCATAAAAATGCATAATACTAGTACAAAATATATAACTTTGTTTTTGAATCACAAATAATCGTAATTCCTAGAAAAAGATACATAAAATATATAATATTTATCACAAAAATACTTAATAGATCCACGTGATACACATTTTTTTCAAATAGATGTGTATATAGTGTTTCTCGTTTTCAAAAAGTAATGCCGAGATTTCTCAGTAGTCATGTCAGACTTCTTCATTGCCTTCGTTTGGCATAAGCTAAAATGGGACTTTTTGGTTAAAATAGTCATAAAAAGACAAAATAAGCTTTTTTAGTCTAATAAGACAAAGTGTCACATCCAAACCATAACCAGTTTAATTTTTTTCTCACAAAAGTCAAAAAAATCAAAAAGTCTATCACAAACAAAGCTTTTTAGCCCCAAAATAAAATATTCAAAAAGTTAAAAAGCCAAAAAACCAACCCACATCTCAAGCGAACCCTCCTAAGTCATTCTCTTCAAAAAAAAAAAAAAAAAAAATTATGGAATTTTTTTTGTAATGCAAACTAAGATATAAAAAGTGGCCATTCGATGGCAACCAGAACTCAGAAAAACAACAAACAAAATCTTCATTGTTGGCCTGTGTTTTTGCTGATTCATCATCTTATTTATCCTTCAAATTGTGGCCATCCATCATGGTCACAAAAAATATTATTATGCTACCAAAATCAATTCGACTTCTCCATGTGTTTGTGGTTGTGCTTTCACTATTATTGTTAGACTACATACCTGTTATTGGACTCTCCTCAGGAGGAGTTGAAGCTGCTAATAAAATCAGGTGCATAGAGAGGGAGAAACAAGCTCTCCTCAAGTTTAAAGAAGCTGCCATAGATGATTATGGTATTCTCTCTTCTTGGGGGAATGAAGAAGATAAGAAAGACTGTTGCAAATGGAGAGGAGTCCATTGCAACAATAACAGTGGTCATGTAACCATGCTCGATCTTCATGTACCAGGGAATCCTTTTTATTCCGATCGTCTGAGAGGTGAGATTAGTCCTTCATTGCTTGAATTGCAGCATTTGAAGTATTTAGACCTTAACAACAATCAATTTGAGAATGGCATCCCAAAGTTCATTACTTCCTTGAGCAAATTACAATACCTGAATCTTGGATGGAATGGGTTTCACTGTCCAATTCCTCATCATCTTGGGAACCTTTCCAACTTAAGGTATCTTGATCTTGGTGGGAATTTTTATTTAAATGGTGCAAATCTTGAGTGGCTTTCTCAACTTTCTTTACTAAGACACCTTTATCTTGAACGTGTAGACCTTAGTAAAGCAATCAATTGGGTCGAATCTATTAATAATCTTCCTCTCTTAAAAAACTTGCAGTTAAGTTGGTCCCATCTTCCGGATGTCATTCCTCCTGCGCATTCTTTCAATTCTTCTCCACCTCTTGTTGTGCTTGATCTCAGTGCAAATCACCTGTCTTCTTCAATATGCAGTTGGTTGGTCAACTTTAGTAGCAGCCTTGTTGATCTTGAACTTTATGGTAACCAACTAAAAGGTCCGATTCCTGATACTTTCGGTAACATGATATCCCTTGTACATCTGATGCTATATGAGAATCAGCTTGAAGGTGGTATTCCAACCAATTTAAGTCATTTACAATCGTTAGATATGATGGCCAACAATTCAATGAAGTACTTTCCAAGATTGTTCATGAGTTATCTCATTTAGAGAACTCATTATTACAGACTTTGGATTTAGGGTGGAATCAACTTAGAGGTACATTACCTGATTTCACAAGATTTTCATTCTTGAGGGAATTAAATCTCAGAGGAAACCAACTAAATGGACCTTTCCCAGAAAGTCTTGGACAACTTCATAGTCTTGTTCACCTAGATTTGTCTAGAAACCAAATTACAGGGCTGTTACCTAATTTTTCCGGAAGTATTCAAAGATTTTCAAAGCTCAAATATCTGGATCTGTCTTCGAATCCTCTGGAAGGCATGATCTCTGAAGCCCACTTCTCAAACCTCTATAGTTTGCAACATTTGGACCTGTCTTTTACCCAACTAGTTCTGAACTTTAGCTCTAGTTGGGATCCTCCTTTTCAACTTCGTGAAATAAGCTTGTCATTTTGCAAGTTAGGGCCTTATTTCCCAAAATGGCTTCAAAAGCAAAATAATTTTTACAAGCTTGATATCTCTGGAGCTGGAATTTCAGATATTATCCCTAGTTGGTTTTGGGGTCTACCACCCAATTTACATCATTTAAATCTTTCATACAACCAAATAAATGGCTTGGTACCACATTTATCTTCAAAGTTAACTGGTTTTGTTGGCATAGATTTAAGTTCTAATCGCTTTACAGGTCAAATACCCACCACTTCCATCCAATTTAACATTTTTGAATCTCTCCAAAAACATGTTTTCGGGGTCAATTTCTTTCTTATGTGCAATTTCTAGCACTGAAGTTTTCTCCTATCTTGACCTATCCAATAACCTATTATCAGGAGGACTTCCAAATTGTTGGGAACATTTAAAAGCACTTACAGTTATCAATTTGGCCAACAATGATTTTTCTGGAGCACTTCCTAGCTCAATAGGTTCCCTAAATGCCATTCAAGCATTGCAGTTGCGCAACAATAGTTTCTCTGGGAGATTGCCAAAGTCTTTGAACAAATGCGTACAGTTGAAAATTATTGCCTTGGAGCAAAATAGATTCACAGGAAAAATACAAGCATGGATAGGGATGCATCTCACAAGGTTAGTCATTCTTAGTCTACGATCCAACAAATTCTATGGAAGCATGCCTCAAGATATCTGCTACCTTAACTATATTCAAGTTTTGGACCTCTCTCAAAATCATTTATCAGGAAAACTACCACAATGTTTCAGCAATTTTTCTGCTTTGGTTCAAAGTAATAGTTCAGAAGGAACCATGGCTTTCCCCTACACTACATATGAAGATGGTGTGTTTTTCTCAAATTTATATGACTATGAGAGCAATGCATTGGTTCAATGGAAAGGGCAAGAGAGGGAGTACGGAAAAAAACTGGGACTACTTAAAATGATTGATCTTTCTAGCAATAAATTGACTGGAAAACTTCCTCAGCAAGTTGCAAGTCTTGCAGGGTTGGTTTCCTTGAACCTGTCAGGAAACAATTTGGCTGGAAGAATCATCCAAGAGATTGGTCAGATGAAGATGTTGGTAGCTCTTGACCTATCTGCAAATAGACTTTCTGGTGAGATTCCTAGAAACCTTGCTAATCTAAATTTTCTTAGTGTATTGAACTTGTCAAATAACAATGTCGGGAAAAATTCCATCAAGCACTCAATTGCAAAGCTTTGATGCCTCTGAATATTCTGAGAATTCTAGACCCTGTGGGGCATCCCCTATGCAATAAGTGTCCTGGAGAGGAAATGGTTGTGGAACCTCCAATTTCTACTCATGGAAAACACAAAGGGATTCAAGAAGATGAGGACAGGTTTATTACCTCAGGATTTTACGTTAGCATGGGGATTGGTTTCACCGTTGGATTTTGGGGAGTTTTTGGCACTATGCTTTTTAACAGTCCATCGAGATATGCCTACTTCAAATTCTTGAACTGCATACAAAATTGGTTCTATGTGACTGCAGTATCGAATATGGCTAGACTACAAAGGAATCTTTAAGGAAAATCGGTATGTCTCACTTTGATTCTGTTACTTCTTGTATTCTTTTGTGTGGGCATTGTTTGTAGGCCACCCTTGTTTAGATGTTAAAATCTTCTTTTTAAATTGTAACCAAGATCTTTTAACTGCAAAATGCAAACCTTGCATAAGTTCTTGGTTTTCTTTTAGTTCTATGTTCTAATCAAAATATTCGAGTCGTATTTTAGTACAAGTACCTTTGGCACTGTGGTAAGTTCTATTTCCACATCAATTCATGACCAAACAATGGTCTGATATTTAGTTACATTAACCAATTAGATGTTTAAAAAACTCAACTTGTTTTCAAATTTAATTTTCTAGTCAAAGCCCTTTTTTTTTTTTTACTATTTCTATTTCTGTTCATAAGTTCTCCACTTCTATTGTAATTTTACAAAATCAACTAATCATGTGACCATGTGCTCAACGAAATGGTCGTGTATGCTTCTTTCTTTTCTATTTTTTTTTTTTTTTTCTATTTTTTTTCAAGCCTAATAACTGAACTTCAGGTACGCAATGCTTTTGCAGCCCTTCTATGAGCATAAAATTCAATCACAGAATAAGATACAACCCTTTTATGTGGGATTATGAGATAAGCATTTTTAATGGATTCATCTCATGGTTGTATCTAATTTTATGATCAGATTCTAAGCATTTAGATTTTTCCATGATTCTAAATAACTCCTATTCAGAAACTATTAATGGCAGCCCAATATTTATTTTGCTTTAAGTGATAGTTGAGATTGTTTGACCTTTCTTTTTTTTATTTTTTTGGGTTGCTATATTTTCAAGGGAACCTGCTACACCTAAGACGTGAGCTTGTGATGGTGAGTTCGTGGTATACGAAGTGGAGTTGCTGGTACCATCTTTGCTTAGGCTCTCTATTTCTTTCTCGAAGGATATAGCTACTTAAATAAATAATTCAAGTCTGTAATTTGATTCGTTTGGATTAAGTGTGTGTTTTGAAGGACTCCAATGTTTCGTTTTCGACTATCAGTGTTGTCAATAGTTATCTCATGCTTGTTTTCTTATGAAGTCTAATTATTGTTATGGATTAATAGTAAACATGATTACACCATGTGAATGGCTTAAGAATTAATATTGAAAATTAACAATACATCTTTGCCGTGTCAAAGAATAATGCAACCTACATGTTTAGCTGTAGGTAATTTGGGGCACCCTTTTCTACTCTGTTTTGTTTAGTGCTTCTGATTGAGAAAGAATGATGTTATGATTGAGCTTCAGCATTGATGATTTTTTGTTTAATATGGAAGGAGTAATTAGTTTGAAAATGAAAATGAGAAAAACTAAAAAGGAATGGATGATAATTGCGTTTTCGCAACTATGGTGAGTTGGGAAGAATTTGAAGAAAACTTTCAATTTTTTTAGAAAGATGGACTTAATTAACAAAGGAGTTCTGTTTTATTCTAGGCAACAGAGCATGACGACTTTTATTCTAGTTGCTGTTTTATAACATATAGTTTTGGGGGTTCTTGCTGCTATAATTGCTTTTATGTCATTTATTTAGTTATTTTTATTTTAATCTTCGAGGGGTTTATTGGGGTGATTTTGTTAATGGGTCCATTGTTGTTACGACTTTAATATTGCAATTTCAAGTGTAAGATGTCGCGAAGTAACATATTTTGGAAAGTCCAGATCGAATTCACAGGGATTAGTTTGTTCAAAAAAATGACCGAGCACTCAAATAATATAGAAAAAAAATGATTTTGAATTTTGGAAGTGATTGGATATTCTAGGAAAAATTAATTAGCTAAAAGGTGAATTGAGATAATAATAAAAAAATGTGCTAAGGCATCAAAGATCCCTATCAATACTTTCTTTAAAATATTTTAGATTCAATTTGTATAACTTAATTGACACATACAGAAAGGGTATTTTTAATCGGAAGATAAAAACAATTATTTTATATAAAAATTAATTCTAAAATATTGATTTTGTTGACTGATTGATTACACTATAAAAATCTAATTATTTAATTCGTATTGAATATCAAGTTTCTATTGTACTCTGAGTCTCTATTAAAACAAGAGATTATACTAAACAAAAAAAACAAAAAAACTTTTCTCAAATAAATAAACTAATCAATCAAAATAATCTGAAATTGAAAATCATGATTAAATCATAAAATATTTATAAAGAAACCATTAGAGTTTCATTGTTAGCCTTATCAAAGAAAATTAAAACATCATATAAATAAACTAAAATAATATGTATTGAATCCAACAAATTAGATTTCTTCATGCATTATTAATTCATCATCCATCCATCCATCCATCCAATTGTATCTTGCCCATGCATCACTCATGCTTCATCCATGCAATTATATTTGATCTTCACGTGTGCCAACACTTTTTATTGGCCATATGACGAAACACCCCACCTTTCATTGGCCATGTGATGCTGCGGCTGATGGCAAAACAGTTTGCTTGATCGAATTTTACTTCTTTTCTTCATTTCCTTTTTAATAATTGCAAATCATTTCAAATCTTTATCCTAATTGCAAGTTATTCTGTAAAAATAAAATTAAATAATTAAACTCACAAGTAAAAATAAATTGAAGGAATTAATTTAATATAGATGTATTAGTGATTAAAAGGAATAGAATAATTGTACACTTTTAATCATTCATCAATTGCCAACTTTTTCTTTCTTCCATTTCTTTTGGCTTAGTTTTGCTTAGCCATTGCTGGTCTGGTTTTCCATTTGTGAAAAGTAGAAATTTTTGCAAAACATGGAAATTGCTTTAGTTCAAATGGTTCGCCAGATATATGGAAAGATGATCCCCTCCCCTCTCTCCGCCCCCCCCCCCCCCCCCCCCCCCCAAAAAAAAAAAAAAAAAAATCATATTCACACAAATATTACACCATGTAAATGGCTTAAGAGTTAATATTTGAAATTAATTGTCAAATGAGTGTCATCTACATGATTAGCTATAGAATCTACCATCTAGGTTTGGAAGTGATATTAATCAAGTTATTCAGTTGAAATCCAAAGAAGTTTTTTTTTTTTTTTCATAAGACTCATTGAAGAACAGTTTTTTGGTAGTGGCATAATGGCATTTCAGTTTTTCTACTTAATTGGAGAAAGCAGATGATGTGAAATTTCACTGAAAGTAGTCAATGGAATAATTGATTAATAAAAATAACACCGAGAAATTTAACTAAAGAAATTCAGTGAAATTTTGCAAAGTTATAAAATAAGTTCTCCTTTGGAAACTTGGCTATTTTAATTTGTTTTTTAACTTTTTGATTTTATGAGTGAAAAAAAGTTGTGTTTGAGATGATTTGTGAATTTTTTTTTTTTATTTTATTTTTTTTTTTTGTAGTTAAATAGATAGGATGGAACCAAGATCTCATCACAAGAGGGGCTAAAACAAATAATTTTTTCATCATATATAAAAACACACATGTATATATAATATGATATATAACTATATATATAAACTAACAACAATAAACTAACAATAAATAGTCAAATTAACTTAAGTAATGTAAAGTTACAAACCATGCCAAATTATCAAAATACTAAGGTCATAGAAAAATAATAAGTACATAAACTAATATCAACCCTAAGCTCAAGAAAACAAAAGAAGTCCAAACGACATTTCCTACGATCATAGTTATTTCTCGTCACTACCGAAGTCCCAACTAATCCTGCAAAGGAAGCTCGGTTGCGCTCAAATAGAACGCACCCGAATTGCTAGAAGACAAAACGAATCAATATATAAGTATACTGGTATGAGTTACAAGATTTAACACCCACATGTCACCAGACACAAACAAAATTACATTTAATTCTTGTTATGGGATAAGACAAGTAGTTCCACCCGTACTGAGACGAAGGAGTGGTTTCCTGAGATACGCTAGCATTTAGTTTCTTACCCGTACACAACTAAATATAAATTAAGTATAAAATAGCAAAATAAACATAAAAAAATATGGTAGGTCAGCCCGACATAAAAAGTTAGTAAGACCCACCATTCTGCAAAAAAAAATAAAGTTAGTTTCATTTAATAATAAGTAAATTGCTGAAGAAGTATAAAAATGTACCATTTCATGCTTAAATAATTTGAATTGACCAAAACTCAAAGAAGAAAAGTTGTACATAATTAAATTTTCTAAAAGGCAGCATGAAGGAATTTAGTAGAAACTGAACGGGTTGAGAGAAAAAATGGATAGAAGAATCTAGATGGAATTCAACCAAAAAAATCTGAAGCTGAAAACGAAAAAAACTGCCTTAAGATGATTTTTTTCGAAAAAATTCAAAACACGAAAAGTGTGCAGAATAATGTTTTACTTCAGTTTAGGCGAAACCAATAAAAATGAGTTCGTTTCGTGGATTAAAACAGCATCTAAAGTCTGCATTGGTAAAACGAATAAAAACTATTGTAACCAAGATCATCCAATTACAAGTTCCAATCGATCTTTTTAGCACAAAGTTAAAATGCAAAAGTAGTCAAGAATTACATATATAAGTCTCTGCCCAAATTTCATAACTTATCAAGGTCGTTTATTATTTTTCAAGATGTACAAATCAATACAATTCACACTATACTAAAAACTCATATTTAATTATTTGTATCTTAATTCCATCACTTTGGCCATTCACTTTCAGCATATACATATATCTCATGTGCCTCCCGTATACCTAACAACGCTCCGAAACCAAATTTGCACGAGAATATCGTCTCGAGTTTGACTCACACTCCCTGGATGGTTACCATATACGTACGCGCGTAAATCAAAGTACTCGTCTACTCATGAGAACAAGGTAACAATATATATATACACAATATCTCATCCACTCATGAGAACAAACATAACAATGCCAAGCCTAAGACATTAAAATAAATCTCATAATCCTCATTTTTTTTTATACACTCTTTCTCACCGACACTCAAATAAAACAACAATCTATGGAGTTATGGTGGAGTATAAGGAATTTATCTATGGATTCTAATTTATGTTAATTTCATATATTCATGAGTGTAATTACAATCATAAAATAAATACATATAAAAATCCTAAACCTTACATACACATATAACCAAATAATGAAATCAATCCATCATTTACATGCAAATACAAAATCAAACCAACATCAAATAAATAAAAATAAATAAATAAAAACAACGAATCAATCCATCATCTAACCAATATCTATGGATTCTAAGTTTATTTTAATTTCATAAAATCATGAGTGTGATTATAACCATAAAATAAATACATAAAAAAAAAACCTCCTAAACCTTGCATACACAATTAACCAAAATAATTAAAATCAATCCATCATCTTCATATAAATACAAAAACAAACTAACATCAAATAAATAAATAAAAACAACAAATTAAACATAAATCAAGGAGAGTAAATTTTATACTCACAATATTTTTTTTAAAGATCAAAGAATCACTTAAAGAATTAATAAAACCACCAAAACAAAACTCTAATTTTTTTCTCCATTCCTCTTCTCTCTCCCGCGGCTCTCTGTGCCTCGGCTTTCTCGATGATTGATCACAATGAGCCCTCTTTCTTTTCTTTTCTGATTAATCTCGCTCTCTCTCTCTCTCGTGGCTGCTCTCTTTTTTCTTTTGTTTTCCTTCCTAATGGCAGCACGCCTAACCTAATATACTATTATATAACTTAATGGCTATCATATTATATAATACAAATATATATAAATATAAAATAAATAAATATGACATATATTTTATTTTATTAAATAACTATAACATATATAAATATATTTTATAAGGACTTTGCTTCATACCCCCACTAGGGGTCGACCCCAGTGAGGTGGCGGCCCCGGATTCGCTGAAAACACAAAAAAAAAAAAAAAAAAAAAAAACTATTTTTTTTTTTGGCCAATTGGGGCTTGACACGCACGACCCCCAGCACCCCAGCTGGGGGTCGGAGGCACTTCTCATTTTATAAAATCAATACATGTAATTTTCCTTTTTTTTTTTTGTATATATGAATATATAAATTAAATATTTTGATTAATTATATATAATTAAATAACATATTAAATTAATTAAATATCACATTAAATTCTCATGTAATCACACAGTTAATAAGGCCAAAAATAAAGTAAGATAATAATAATAATAATAATAATAATAATAAAATAAATAAATAAATCTCAAAATCATTACACATCTCATAAAGAGTAACTGCCCCTCCCAAAGGGTCTTAACATGAATAAGGCTAGATAAGGAGGTAGTTACAAGATATTCTCTTTCTACAAACTGTCTAGATATGAAAGAATGAGAGGCACTAGTATCAAAAAGTACTATAATTGGTTCTTGAAAAAGATTAAAGATACCTTCTAGCCATCACCTTCAAGTTAAATACTAAAAAAGAATTCGTTCATAAATACTTAGAATAAACTTAACCACCAAATTAAACCAGCTAACCCATGTTTCCACAATCCGAGGATCACCTAAACTCTCACAAGTCTAGGGTAACCTAGAGCTCTGATACTAAATTGTCACGCTCCAAAATTTGGACAATTAAATACTAAATTAAGACTAAGCCCCAATCAATATTTCATCATACAAATCGTAGGAGTGAAACAAAATCTAAACGTTCTCGTCTCCAAAAAGTTTAAGTTAATTTCCATCCTCAAAAGATCACAAGGGATAAAAAAAAATAACAAAACGCCAATCAAACCATCCACCATAATTTCATAACTAACCGATACCTCCAACATTAAACTAACAATAAATAGTCAAAATAACTTAAATAATGTAAAGTTACAAACCATGCCAAATTATAAAAATATTAAGGTCATAAAAAAATAATAAATATATAAACTAATATCGACCCTAAGCACAAGAAAACAAAAGAAGTCTAAACAATATGTCTCACGATCATAGTTATTTCTCGTCACTACCGAAGTCCCAACTAATCCTGCAAAGGAAGCTTGGCTGCGTTCAAATAGAATGCACCCGAGTTTTCGTGAGACAAAACGGGTCAGTATACAAGTATAATGGTACGAGTACAAGATTTAACACCCACATGTCCACCACAAACAAACAAAATTACATTTAAATCTTATTATGGGATAAGACAAGTAGTTCCACCCGCACCGAGACAAAGGAGTAGTTTCTCGAAATACGCTAACATTTAGTTTCTTACCTGTACACAACTAAATATAATTGAGTATAAAATAACAAAATAAACATAAATAAATATGGTGGGTCAGCCCGGCATAAAAAGTTAGAAAGACTCACCATTCTGCAAAAAAAATAAAGTTAGTATCATTTAATCATAAGTAAATTGTTGAAGAAATATAAAAACGCACTGTTTCATGCTTAAATAATTCGAATTGACCAAAATTCAAAGAAGAAAAGTTGTACAAAATTAAATTTTCTAAACAGCTACGTGAATGAAATTAGTAGAAACTGAACAGATTGAGAGAAAAACTGGATAGAAGAATCTAGACGGAATTCAACCAAAAAATTCTGAAGCTGAAAACGAAACGAAACTGCCCTAAGATGATTTTTTTAGAAAACGTTCAAAACATGAAAAGTGTAAAGAATAATGTTTTACTTCGGTTTACACGAAACCAATAAAAATGAGTTCATTTCGTGGATTAAAACAGTATCTAAAGTCTGCATTGGTAAAAGAAATAAAAACTATTGTAACCAAGATCATCCGATTACAAGTTCCAATCAATCTTTTTAGCACAAAGTTAAAATATAAAAGTTGTCAAAATTACATATACATGCCTCTGCCCAAATTTTATAACTTATCAAGGTCATTTACTATTTTTCAAGATGTACAAATCAATACAATTCACACTTATACCAATAAACTCATATTTAATTGTTTGTGCTTTAACTCCACCACTTCGGCCATTCACTTTCGCCCTACACATATATCACATGTGCTTCCCGTATACCTAACACCGCTCCAAAGCCAGACTTGCACAGGAATATCGTCCTGAGTTTGACTCACACTCCCTGGATGGTTAGCATATACGTACGCGCGTAAATCAAAACACTCGTCTACTCATGAGAATGAGACAACAGTATATATATACACAATCTCTCATCCACTCATGAGAACAAACATAACAATGCCAAGCCTAAAGCATTAAAATAAATCTCATAATCCTCTTTTTTTTTTATACACTCTTTCTCACCGACACTCAAATAAAACAACAATCCATGTAGTCATGGTGGAGTATAAGGAATTTATCTATGGATTCTAATTTATTTTAATTTCATATATTCATAAGTGTGAATACAATTATAAAATAAATACATATAAAAATCCTAAACCTTACATACACATATAACCAAATAATGAAATCAATCCATCATTTACATGCAAATACAAAATCAAACCAACATCAAATAAATAAAAATAAACAAATAAAAATAACGAATCAATCCATCATCTAACCAATATCTATAGATTCTAAGTTTATTTCAATTTCATATAATCATGAGTGTGATTACAACCATAAAATAAGTACATAAAATAAGAAAGACTGTTGCAAATGGAGAGGAGTCCATTGCAACAACCACAGTGGTCATGTAACCATGCTCGATCTTCATGTATCCGGTCCTTATGACGGTTATTTGGGCGGTAAGATTTCTCCTTCATTGCTTGAATTGCAGCATTTGAAGTATTTAGATCTTAGTGGAAATGCGTTTGAAGGGCGCTTCCCAGAGTTCATTGCTTCCTTGAGTAGATTACAAGTCCTCAACCTCAATGCAAATTACTTTGGTGGTCCGATTCCTTATCAGCTTGGGAACCTTTCCAACTTAAGGTATCTTGATCTTGGTTGGAATACGAATTTAACTGATGGAAATCTTGAGTGGCTTTCTCAACTTTCTGTACTACGACACCTTGCTCTTGATGGGATGGAAGCAATCAATTGGATTGAATCTATTAATCATCTTCCTCTCTTAAAAAACTTGCTCTTAAGTCAGTCCCATCTTCCAGATGTCATTCCTCCTACGCATGCTTTCAATTCTTCTCCATCTCTTGTTGTGCTTGATCTCAGTTACAATCTCCTATCTTATTTTTCAATATGCAATTGGTTGGTCAACTTTAGTAGCAGCCTTGTCGATCTTGATCTTTATGGTAACCTGTTAAAAGGTCCGATTCCTGATGCTTTTGGGAACATGATATCCCTTGTACATCTCAGTCTCTCTTCTTTTTTTTTTTGATCAGCAAGAAGATATCTTTATTGATGAAATCATAAAAAACAGTACATCAATAAAGAGGAGCTCGGAGCTACATTAAGCTCGGAGCTCCAGTTGGAGAGAATCCAACACAGAGGAAAACCAAAGAAACAGAAACAGAATACACAGCAAGAGAGAAACAAAAAAGGCAGATTGCACTCCGCAGCAGGTTGCCCACCAAACATCTTAGTCTCTCTTTTAATCAGCTAGAAGGTGGGATTCCAAATTCGTTCGCCAATCTAAGTCGTTTACAATCGTTAGAAATGATTTCCACCAATTTCAAAGAAGAACTTTCTGAGATTCATCACAAGTTATCTCGATCTGAGAACTCATTACAAACTTTGAATTTTGAGTGGAATCAACTTAGTGGTACAGTGCCTGATTTCACAAGATTTTCAACCTTGAGGGAATTGATTCTTCATGAAAACCAATTGAATGGGCCATTACCAGAAAGTTTTGGACAACTTCGTAGTCTTGTTCGCCTAGATTTGTCTAGAAACCAAATTACATCTTTTTCAAATTCTAGCATAATCTCTGAAGCGCACTTCTCAAAGCTCTACAGTTTGCAATATTTGGACTTGTCTTTTAACCAACTAGTTTTGAACTTTAGCTCTGATTGGGATCCTCCTTTTCAACTTCGTGAAATAAGGTTGGCATTTTGCAAGTTGGGGCCTTATTTCCCAAAATGGCTTCAAAAGCAAAATAAATTTTATGAGCTTGATATCTCTGGAGCTGGAATTTGAGATACTGTCCCTAGTTGGTTTGGGGATCTATCACCTAACTTACATGCTTTAAATCTTTCTTGCAACCAAATAATGGCTTGTTACCAGATTTATTTTCAAAGTTCACTGATTTTATCGGCATAGATTTAAGTTCTAATCGCTTTACGGGTCAAATACCACCACTTCCAACCAATTTAACATTTTTGAATCTCTCCA
>JAPPVO010007355.1:0-23571 GCA_030407325.1 Camellia japonica
GTTAGGGTGTGTTTTTACCCTAGTTGCTTACAATAAGATAGAGGAGAGTTGAGGGCTTTCATTTAAATCTGAAACGGTTGTGATTTGGAGCACTTTGGAGTTTGGGCTATCATCTCCGTCTTCTTCTTTTGGATTCTTGCTTCGAGGGTAGGGATTTCCTACTCCATTTATACGCTTTAATCCTAAGTGTTGGTATTTTGGTTATGTCGGGGTAGTTTTGGTGATTTTGGGAGAAACCTTAGGTTTTGGCTTAGATTAATTTGTATAATTATTTAAGGGAAAATGTGGAATTGGGTTTAATTCATGAAGTTGGGGAAAATTATGAGATTAATGATATAGTTGGGTAGTTTAAATACTTACCTATGAGAATGTTGATTTTACATTCATTGTTGTATTTATTTCTGTTTAGAAATAACTGTTTTGGGCTATCGGTGGAGGATAGTCGTGATTGTTGTAGACCTTGCATGTGGCTTAGGTATAAATGGAATTAAGTCACTTATGTTGACTGTTGAATTAATACAGAAAATACTTTGTATTGATTATGTGTTGTATATGGCAATTGTGTGTTTCATTGCATATGCATGTTGTTTGGAGAAGATAGAGATAGGGGATGAACTCCACGGTTTAGGGGAAGATAGGGGATGGACCTCTAAACCGGAATTGTTGGGAGGAGATAGGGGATGGACTCCATTAGCATCACTTTTATGTGTGCTTATTTATATTGAAGTGTTTTATTGTTTGGGAGGAGATAGGGGATGGACTCCAGTAGCATCACTCATATGTGTGCTTATTGATAATAGCAATATTGCTATTTGTTGTTGATATGATACATCATTATAATGTGTATCAGTTGGAAGTATGGAAGTGTTGTGGTTTGAGCTTTAGTCTCATTTATTTTTGTGACATCTGGATCACTATTATAGTTGGCCAGGTTCTAGCCATAATGATATAATTGGAAAATTGAATAAATATTGGAAAGTGAAAGGTGTCATAGACAATATATGACATATGACATCGTGTCATGAAATTGGAAATTGATTATCTTGTGTTAACCATGTATCGAATACTAATGCTTTAGTTAATTCTTATGCTTGGTTTAGTATTTTTCTACTGGGCTGTGTGCTCACCCTATATGGGAACTTCATTTTCAGGTTCAGGTGGTTCACTACCTCCAAGGACTTAGCTTGTGAGGATTTGGACTCGAAGACTTGCTTTATTTTATTTGTTTTATATTTGAACAACTTGTAAACTTTCAAGCCTAGGGCTTTATTTGTTTTTGAGTTAGAACTCATGGAATTGTGTCCAAGTGTTGGCTTGGCAAGATGTAAGCCCATCGGGCATTTATTATGATGTTTTTATTTCATGGTACTCTGATGAATGGAATAAGATACTTTATTTCCTTATAATTCCGCATGTTAATATTATGTATTATGGGTTTATTTTTGAGGGCGTTACAACTTGGTATCAGAGCGTACCGGGTTTGAAATACTTGGGTACGTGAAGTGATTAGTATCACAATGGTTCGTCTCGTTTGATAGAGACTTAGATGTATTGTGTTATATGCCTATATGATAACATGTTCATGTGTATTATGGGTATGGAACGTTTTTCTAGTGAATGTTGATTGGACCCTTGAGTTTCTAGTAGTCTTGTTGGAAGGCACTTGATCACTGCTGCTTCCAACGGGAAACGGATATAGTAACGCTTTGGACTATCATTATCCGGAATGAAATTCGTAGGTGCTATGTGATTATGTCTTACGTATGAATTATTGTTGTCCAATGCATTAGGACGTGAGTGTTAGCTTCGGCACATTTATTATTATGTGCTAACGTCTTTGTTTCCTTTAATAGGATGTCAGGACGAGGACGAGGTCGTGGTAGGCGTGGTAGGCAGGCCAGGCAGGAAGTGCCTATACCGGAGGAAATTCCGGCAGTTTAGGAGGGTGTTGGCCAGGCCAATGTGGCCGAGCCAGTAGGACAGCAGTTTATGGGTGCTTTGGCCCAAGGGATAGCAGGGGCATTTCAGGCGTCAGTTGACATTCTGAGGGCTGCGAATCCAGCCCAGGCTGTTGTTGCTGCAGATACAGGACCTTCTTTTCTCTGCTGAAGAGGGAATTCTTCCCCGGTCTCACCCGGACGAATTTTTAGGTGATCCTAGCGAGCCGCTTAAGGCAGACGAATGGCTCGAACAGACAACGAAAACGTTTGAGATGCTAGGCATCGAAGACGAGGTACTGAAGTGACCTTGGCATCTTTCCAGCTGAAAGGGGATGCGGGTCAGTGGTGGAAGTTCACCAAGGGTCGTATTGGAGGTACTTGGAAGGCTTTTGTTGATGCTTTTCAGGAGAAGTACCTGTCTCCAGCTGTTCAGGAGAAGTTGAGAGATCAGTTCCGCCATCTTGAGCAGAACAGTTTATCAGTGGCCGAGTTTGAGGCTGCATTCACTAGTTTGTCCAGGTTTGCACCTGAGTTGGTGGCGACTGAGGAACGACGTTGCATTGAGTTTGAGAAGAAGTTGAGGCGTGGCCTCATGCTGAGAGTTGTCGGATCTATGATTAGGGATTTTGGGCGATTGGTTGATGCAGCAGCCCATACCGAGACTATGATGCAGGAAGAGGGGGAAAGGCAGAAAGGCTCCAAGAGGAGTCAGGATGGCCAGAGTGATGGCAGGAGGCAGAGAGGTTTCACTCCTCAGCAGTCTCAGAGTAGTTTTTCTAGATCCCTTTTCCAGTGCCGAGTGCTAGTTTCTGGGAAAGGCAGTCAGGGAGACATTACCTGTTTCAAGTGTGGCCAGCTGGGTCACAAGTCTCCATTTTGTCCTCAGAGGGGAGGAGTTCAAAGAGCAGCATCTTCTTCGGCTCGATCTCAGAGCCAGGTTCAGGGTAGAGGCCAGCCGCTCTCTTGTTTCAGTGCGGGTCAGCCGGGGCACATGAAGAGGTTCTTGCCCACAGTTGGGTGGCACATCTGGTGCATCTGGTTCGAGGCAGACTCAGAGTCAGCTGCCTGCTCAGTCAGTTCAGGCCTCGAGGGCCAATCAGGGGGCTTCTTCGTCCCAGTCTGTGCAGCAGTCTCATGCTCCGAGGGGTGAGCAGGTTGATCAGAGGTCATCTGGGCGCGTGTATGCTGTTACCGCGCAGGATCTTGTGCAGCTCCATCTGTGGTTAGAGGTACCTTTTTGTTTTGCAACTCGGTTGCTAATGTTTTGATTGATACGGGTGCATCTCATTCCTTTGTGTCTGCTGCATTTGCATCTGTTTTGGAGTTGGAGTTAGCACAGTTAGCGTCTCCTATTTGTGTAGTGTCACCTCTTGGGGGTGAATTGATTTTGAAACAAGGTGTTAGGGGTTGTGATATAGAGGTCGATGATCATAGAATCCCTTTCTCTTTTGTAGTTATGCCCATGAAGGGCTTTGATGTTATTTTGGGTATGGACTGGTTGTCGTCATACCGGGCAGTTATTGATTGCTACCGTCAGAGGGTCACTTGTTGTACCGTGAACGGGGAGTGTTTTCGTTTTCTGGGGGACCGGGTTGGTAGTGTTTTGCCACGGGTTATGATCCGCGAGGGGCGGAGTGAGCTTAGTGGTCTACTTGCTAGTCTTTCGATTAGTGAGGGTGATGAGACCCAGATTGTGTTGCCGAGGGTGGTTTGTGAGTATTCGGCGGACGTTTTTCCCGAGGATCTTGTTAGTTTGCCACCTCAGCGAGAGATTGAGTTCTCTATTGATTTAGTGCCCGGCACGGCGCCGATTTCTATGGCACCTTACCGTTTTGCCCCAGCCGAGTTAGTTGAGTTGAAGGTTCAACTCCAGGAGTTGTTAGATAAGGGCTATATCCGTCCTAGTGTTTCGCCGTGGGGAGCACCGGCCCTCTTTGCTAAGAAGAAAGGTGGTGCTTTGAGATTGTGTATCGATTACCGAAATTGAATCGGGCTACGGTTAAGAATAAGTATCCTATGCCCCGTATTGATGATTTGTTTGACCAGTTGAAGGGTTCCCGTTGTTTCTCTAAGATAGATTTGAGATCGGGTTACCACCAGTTGAGAGTCAGGGAGGAGGATATTCCTAAGACGGCATTCCGTACGCGGTATGGTCATTATGAGTTTCTGGTGATGCCGTTTGGGCTCACCAATGCACCGGCAGTGTTTATGGATTTGATGAACCGGATCTTCCGGGAATTCTTGGATCGTTTTGTGGTCGTCTTCGTGGACGACATTCTGATTTATTCACCTTCGAGGGAGGAGCACGAGAACACTTGAGAGTGGTGCTAGAGTTACTTAGAGCCCATAAGCTTTATGCTAAGTTTGGGAAGTGTGAGTTCTGGCTAGAAGAGGTGAAGTTCTTAGGCCATGTAGTTTCTGGGGAAGGGGTGTCTGTTGATACATCCAAGACTGAGGCAGTGCAAGATTGGGCACAGCCTAAGAGTGTGTTTGAGATCCGCAGTTTTCTGGGATTAGCTGGCCGTTTTGTGAAAGATTTCTCCAGGTTAGCTTCACCGTTGACTAGATTGACTCGGAAGGGAGTCAAATTTGTATGGAGTGAGACTTGTGAAAAGTCGTTTCAGGAGTTGAAGGTTAGACTGACCACCACCGCTCCGGTCTTGATTATTCCGGAGAGAGGGTTGGGTTATGCAGTCTATTGTGACGCCTCACGAGAGGGTCTGGGTTGTGTGTTGATGCAAGAGGGGAAAGTGGTTGCCTATGGCTCACGTCAGTTGAAAATTCACGAGAAGAATTACCCTACGCATGATTTAGAGTTAGCAGCTGTGATATTTGCCTTGAAGATTTGGAGGCATTATCTTTATGGTGAGAGGTTCGAGGTATTCTCGGATCATAAGAGTCTGAAATATCTGTTTACACAGAAAGACTTGAATTTGAGGCAGAGGAGGTGGATGGAGTTCATTGAGGATTATGACTTCGAGTTGCACTATCATCCGGGGAAGGCCAATGTTGTGGCCGATGCCCTTAGTAGGAAATCTGTTGGTGACTTAGCTAGTATAGCCATCCGGGAGTGGGAGATGTTGGGTGCAGTTGGGGAGTTTGATTTGCATCTGGGCGAATCCGTTGAGGCTGCGGCCTTATTTTCTGTTGTTGCACAGCCTACACTTGTGACTCGAGTGTTAGAGGCTCAGAGGGGTGATCTTGAGGTAGAATCTCTCCGAGAGAAGATTTCCATTGGGAAGGTTGAGAAGGGTTTGACGGTGTATCCCGACCTGAGTGTGAGATACCGAGACCGTCTGTTTGTGCCGGAGTCTTGCGAGAGGAGGTACTCCGAGAGTTTCATCATTCACGCCTTGCGGTGCATCCGGGAGGTACTAAGATGTATCGGGATTTGAGTCGCCAGTTTTGGTGGCGGGGTATGAAGAGAGATGTGGCAGCTTTCGTATCTAAGTGCCTTACTTGTCAGCAAGTGAAGGCTGAGCATCAGAGGCCAGCGGGTTTGTTGCAACCCTTGCCTATTGCCGAGTGGAAGTGGGAGCATGTCACTATGGACTTCGTTGTGGGTCTTCCGAGGACTCAGCGGGGTAGTGATGCTATTTGGGTGGTTGTAGACCGGTTGACTAAGTCGGCGCACTTCATTCCTATGCGTGTTAGAGATTCGGTAGATCATCTTGCCGACTTGTATATTCGGGACATAGTGAGGTTGCACGGGGTCCCAGTGACGATCGTCTCAGATAGAGATCCTCGTTTCACTGCCAGGTTGTGGCAGAGTTTGCAGAGTGCGTTAGGCACTAAGTTGACCTTTAGCACGGCTTATCATCCTCAGACTGACGGGCAGTCCGAGCGTACTATTCAATCCTTGAGGATATGCTTCGGGGTTGTGTTCTCGACTTTAGTGGGTCGTGGGAGAGGCACTTACCATTAGTGGAGTTTGCCTCAACAACAGTTTTCAGTCTATATATCGGTATGGCACCGTTTGAGGCTTTGTATGGCCGACCGTGTAGGTCTCCAGTTTGTTGGGCCGAGGTGGGTGATGCACCTCTGTTGGGTCGGAGTTGGTGAGGGAAACAACGGAGAAAGTTGAGCTTATCCGTAAGAGGCTTGTTACAGCACAGAGTCGTCAGAAATCTTATGCCGACCGTAGGAGGAGACCTTTGGTATTCGAGGTGGGTGATCATGTCTTTTTGAAGATATCACCTAGGCGGGGTTTAATGAGGTTTGGGAAGAGTGGGAAGTTGTCCCCTCGGTTTATTGGTCCTTTTGAGATCTTGAGAGAATTGGTGAGGCTGCCTATCGTTTAGCTTTGCCACCGCAGTTATCCGGAGTTCATGATGTGTTTCATGTGAGTATGCTTCGGAAGTATGAGCCAGATCCGTCACATGTGTTGGATTGGACTGATTTAGTTGTTGATGAGGATGTCTCGTATGAGGAGAGACCGGTTCGAGTCTTGGATAGGCGGGATCAAGTTTTGCGAGGCAAAACCATCCCTTTGGTGAAAGTTTTGTGGAAACATCACGGAGTGGAGGAAGCCACTTGGGAACGTGAGTTGGAAGTCCGTGAGAAATATCCGGATATGTTTATTGAGTTGTAATATTGTATTTAGATTATATAATATTGTTCAACTTAAGAGCTTTATATATATGTCTTAACTTGGAAAACATTGAGGATGTTTTGGGTTTAATGTTAACATTTGCACTTGCCTTTTTATGGAAGTGGAGTATAACATTTATATATTGAATGTGTTGTTTATATCATGAACTTGAATAATGATATGGAAATTGTTAACATTGAAAGGAATAATGCATAATATTGATGCAAGTTGAATATATGTTGATTTATACATATTGTGAGATGCCTCTTGATAAGAGATGAAGTGACCGGTATTGGGTCAAGTTGTTGTTTATTGTTTTATAATATCATTGGGAATTGAGAAAAACTTGTTTTTACAAACTCATGCTTAATTTCGGGGACGAAATTCTTTTAAGGGGGGGAGGTTATAACGACCCCGGTCTTTTCCCTTTTGATTATTGTATCCGGACTTAGGTTCCGTAGATTCTATCTTTGTGTAATGGTTGTTGTCGTCCTATATTTTCTTATTTGGAGTTATAGGATGTGTTGGGCGGGTTTGGAACAGGTTGGTTGAGCTTAGGAACCAAAACTAATTGCCCAGATTTTGGCTTGTCCGCTCGAGCGGGGGTTTTGGCGCTCGAGCGGGAAAAACACCCATCCAGTATTTCTTGTGCAGGGTTGGACGCTCGAGCGGGGTTGGGTCGCTCGAGCGGGAGTGTGTGAGTGACGCTCGAGCGGGGATTGGGGGCGCTCGAGCGGGGACTTGTTTGTCGAGATGCTGGGAGTGTGCATCCGCCGCTCGAGCGTGGAATTGTCCGCTCGAGCGGGAGTCTGTGAGTGTCCGCTCGAGCGGGAGTTTGTCTGCTCGAGCGGGGCGGCTGAGTATAAAACCGTTTTTAGCGTTTTTAAGCAGTTTTTCATCTTCTTTTCAGATTCTAAACCCTAAATTCCAAGTTCTCTCTCTCCCAACCCACTTTTCTCCGAGGTTTGATCTAGTTAGGGTGTGTTTTTACCCTAGTTGCTTTACAAATAAGATAGAGGAGAGTGAGGGCTTTCATTTAATCTGAACGGTTGTTGATTTGGAGCACTTTGGAGTTTGGGCTATCATCTCCGTCTTCTTCTTTTTGGGTTCTTGCTTCGAGGTAGGGATTTCCTACTCCATTTATACGCTTTAATCCTAAGTGTGGTATTTTGGTATGTGGGGGGTAGTTTGGTGATTTTGGGAGAAACCTTAGGGTTTTGGCTTAGATTAATTTGTATAATTAATTTAAGGGAAAAATGTGGAATTGGGTTTAATTCATGAAGTTGGGGAAATTATGAGATTAATGATATAGTTGGGTAGTTTAAATACTTACCTATGAGAATGTTGATTTTACATTCATTGTTGTATTTATTTCTTGTTTAGAAATAACTGTTTTGAGCTATCGGTGGAGGATAGTCGTGATTGTTGTAGACCTTGCATGTGGCTTAGGTATAACTGGAATTAAGTCACTTATGTTGACTGTTGAATTAATACAGAACATTACTTGTATTGATTATGTGTTGTATATGGCAATTGTGTGTTTCATTGCATATGCATGTTGTTTGGAGAAGATAGGGGATGAACTCCACGGTTTAGGGGAAGATAGGGGATGGACCTCTAAATCGGAATTGTTGGGAGGAGATAGGGGATGGACTCCATTAGCATCACTTTTATGTGTGCTTATTTATATTGAAGTGTTTTATTGTTGGGAGGAGATAGGGGATGGACTCCAGTAGCATCACTCATATGTGTGCTTATTGATAATAGCAATATTGCTATTTGTTGTTGATATGATACATCATTATAATGTGTATCAGTTGGAAGTATGGAAGTGTTGTGGTTTGAGCTTTAGTCTCATTTATTTTTGTGACATCTGGATCACTATTATAGTTGGCCAGGTTCTGAGCCATAATGATATAATTGGAAAGTTGAATAAATATTGGAAAGTGAAAGGTGTCATAGACAATATAGACATTCGTGTCATGAAATTGGAAATTGATTATCTTGTGTTAACCATGTATCGAATGCTAATGCTTTAGTTAATTCTTATGCTTGGTTTAGTATTTTTCTACTGGGCTGTGGCTCACCCTATATGGGAACTTCATTTTCAGGTTCAGGTGGTTCACTACCTCCAAGGACTTAGCTTGTGAGGATTTGGACTCGAAGACTTGCTTTATTTTATTTGTTTTATTTGAACAACTTGTAAACTTTCAAGCCTAGGGCTTTATTTGTTTTTGAGTTAGAACTCATGGAATTGTGTCCAAGTGTTGGCTTGGCAAGATGTAAGCCCATCGGGCATTTATTATGATGTTTTTATTTCATGGTACTCTGATGAATGGAATAAGATACTTTATTTCCTTATAATTCCGCATGTTAATATTATGTATTATGGGTTTATTTTTGAGGGCGTTACAAAACCTATAGCAATTGAAACTCTACTATCCTTGATTTCATATTACTCATATCAGCCACAAACCTGTTCACAATAAACCTGTGCACAATGCAAAAATTATTATTCTAAACCTGTTCATATTACTCATATTACTCATCTATCCTTGATTTCATATTACTCATTCCATAAACCTGTTTACAATGCAAAAATTAAATATCAGCCACACATTATTATTCTAAGTAAAATTTGAGCTTATTTTCTGAACTCTTAACTTAAACATCACATTTGAAAATAAACTAAAATAATAAAAATATCACATTAAACTTATAATTATTTTATTGTGAGTGTTTGAGATAGATTTTTTTCCTATTCTAGTTGTGCACATGATTAGACCAAATGAAAAGCATTTCTTGGATTTTTTTTTTAAATACAAATTATGGGTCTTTTGAAAATAGATTTTTCAGACTTAAGCAATGTTAAACGTATATATATACTTTTAAATTTAGGTTTTTTAATGAAGTTGTGCTTTTAAAACACATCTTCAAATTTTTTTACAAAAAATCATAATTTTAAAACACATATTTAAATTTAGAAGTCATAATTTCATGAAACAACCTTAGTTTGTGAAATAGATTTAATGCTACTTTGAGTACTGGAAATTTTGATTCAAAACTGCCTGCATTTGGTAAAAATAAATGATGCATAGTAAAAACAGAAACTACAACTATTTACATAATTGGAATGGAAAAACAACTTTCAAAGCAACAGAAAAGTGAAATTGATAGATATAATCATTAGAACCAGTAAATGAATTTCAATAACTACATTACAAAGTTGAAGTTGCTGTTTGAGGGGGGGGGGGGGGAGGGCAAAATCAAGATATGCAAAAGCTCTTATTGAAAGAAGAATGAATAATTACATGGTTTTAGTACAGCTATTAGTACCCAACAAATATTCTTATTTGCTATACCTCCTGATCTTTGTCAGAAGATTATATTATACAAGTATGCAACAACAAATACCTCAAGAAATGGTTTTCTTTTCTTTCTTCATTTCTTTTTTCCCAGAAAGCAGGGGAAAATGTTTCAACCACTTGGCCTCCTGGCTTCAAACAGAACACAACTGTGAGACTTCATCTCATAGGTGACTAATCCAGCCATCTGCTCTTCTTCATTGCAAAAGCTAAAAAGCTATTTTTCCAATTAATGAGATTGTAAATAACTTAACATCAAACCAGTGTTGCTAATTAACTTAACATCAAACCAGTGTTGCTATTTGTCGCTTTTCAAATAAATGCAACCAACAAGAGTAACTTAACTTGTTAACTTAACTTATTAACTTTACTTAACTTACTACAATAGCTTATTAATCTTCATAACTTGCTATTTGTCCCTTTTTGCAGATGTCCAGTTCAAGTGTCAGTGGCAGTAGCTCTGATCGGTTGACATACGTCAACAGAAATTGTCGTACATGTAATAAAAGGGCCACCATTCGAATTTCTGAGACTGATCGAAACAAAAACAAGTTATTCTACTCTTGTAATGATTGTGGTTTTATCGGATGGTGTTTACCTACGAATCCAGAATATAGAGGTCATCAAATTCCAAGAGACGAAGTGCCAACTGTCGGCGAACAAGTTATGACCGAACAACTTCGAGCTATGACCGAACAACAAATAGAGATGACAAAACAACTTTGAATTCAAAACGCAAAGATGCAAAAGTTGATATATATATTGTCCGTGTTGCTTGTAATTGGTGCCTTTAAACTTATGAAAATGTAATAGCATATATATACATATATGTAAGTTAGAAGTAGAAGTAGATGTCAATGTACAAGTTCAAGTAGACTGAATACTTTTGTATGATACTATGATGTTTTAGAGGAAGTTATGTTTTGTTGTGTATTGAAACCTTATTATTGTACCTCTTTTGTGGTGAGTGTAGACACCCCATTTTTGACTGCCCTTAAGACTTGGATGCGACTGATGGTTTACATGATGGAGAAAGGTGTGTAGGGGAAAGGTTCAGTTTCTTCGGCAAGGAGAGAGTCAAAGCTCAACTTCATACCCCTTTTTGGACCAAAACAATCTTGATCAAAAGATTTTAGACCTTAAAACCCTCTCTTTCAAAACGTTTTTGAAATAAAGTTTCTACGATGTTCTAACGCTCGCATTTTGTTATATGTTTCGCTTTTCGGTAAACCAAGCAAAGACAAAGCAAAAATGAATGAAAGAGAGATGAAATCTTTGAAAAATCTTTCAAAACACCTTACTTAGGGGTTTGAAGTTGAAGAAAAGAAGAGAAGAGGGAAGAAACCCAGTTGGGGGAGAAAATGGGCATGAACCGTTAATAAAGAGTCGAGCAGCCTCGCCGAATCGGGCCTATTCATTTGCATACTTGGAATCAAGCTATCAGGCTACCACCGTTGAAAATAAGACTTCCGGGGCTTCATTTTGCACTCAAGAATCTCCTAAAGCCAATTCCGGACGGAGGAGATAGGGTTGATTGAAGTAAGGCATCATTCCGGTTGAACCGAATCTGCGCGGCTTCACCAAAACGGGCATAACTTTTTGCACAGGAGGAATTTTAATGCAAGGTTTGCGCCATTGGAAAGCTAACTTCCGGGGCTTCAATTTGGAAACTTGAACGGCCACCATTGGACTTCCCAATCACTGGACAGCTACCTGTCTTTCCGGCAGACTTTTTTTTGTCCTGAAAAGTAGCAGGCCGGCCAGAAAATGTAGCAGGCCGGCCACCTAGCTGGTCAGATGACCATTTTGGCCCTTTTGAGCTAGCCGGCCATTCTTGCCCTCCCAAGTGTGTTCCAGCTGTGCAATTTGTTTTCCCCCAGATCCTATATCCGGGGTTTGGGGTTTGGCCTTTTGGGGGGGAAATTTGAATTTGTTTTCCCCCCTTTTTCCCTTCTCTCCCTCTATAAAACCAGCAGCTCTAGCTGCATTTTAAAGGGTTAGAAAAAACCCTTTGGAGCTCTTGCATACATCTCTCCCTCTCCCTCTCTTCCAAGCCTCAAAACCTTGAAACCCTTGCACCATTTACACTACTACACATAGCACTACACCTACACACCCCATTCCAGCCACTTGGAGGCTATTTCCAGAGGTGAGGAGTACCATTTCTTCAACCAAAAGCTGCTTGAGCTTTGTGCTACAAGGGTGAGCCTCTTTATCCCTCTTTTAAGCTTATTTTTGCATGCTTTCTTAGCCTTTGTTGCTTGCATTTTTGGGCTCCGACCCAAACTGTAAATAGTCATATTTTGAGCTTATTTTCATGTTTAATTAAGGATCTCTTGCTGTTTGAGGTCTCCTACTATCACTTGCCTCTTTAACTCTCTTTTAGGCCTTTTTTTGCATAGTATTTTAGGCCTATTTGTGAGCTGTTTTGGACTTAGTCATAAACTGTAAAATATCATATTTTGAGCCCCTCTTCAACATTGTTTAAGGGATCTCCTCTGTTTGAGGCCAGAAGCTACCACTTGCCTCTTTGTCCCTCTTTTGGCTTTTTTCTTGCATGATAGTTTAGCCTCACTTGTGTTCATTTTCGTGGCTTGATGTAAACTGTAAAGTGCCTTTTTTTGAGCCCCTCTTCAATGTTATTGAAGGGATCCTTTCCATTTGGGGCCAGCTGCTGTCCCTTATCTCTTTTCCCCTTTTTAGGGCCACTTTTGCATGATAGATAAGCCATATTTGTGATCACTTTTGAGATTTGTCATAAACTGGAAAGAGGATTTTTTTGACATCATCTTCATGTTTTATTAAGGTTCCATTTTTGTTTGAGGTCATATGCTATCTTGTATGCTTGGTTGCCTCCCATTTTGATCCTTACATCCTAGCCCTTGTTGCATGCTTTGTTTGACCCTCTAGCCACTGGAATCCAGTGGATTTCCAGTGGTCTTGACGCTGTTTTGAACTTCCAAATCAGAGGGGGGTGACCCCCTCTCACCTTGACTTGTTTGGTGGTCATTTCGGCCTTCCAAAGAGGCCCCATCTTGCATGCTTTGTTGACTGATTTTGGGGCCAATTTGGTGAGTTTTGAGACTATCATGTTTGATTTTCAGAGTTGGTTTGGGGCTGCCACATGTCCATCTTGTATGTGCTTAATAACCCCTTTGTATGCCCTCCAAAGAAGCCCCTCATTTGTGCATGTGTTGACTGTCTTTCCATGTGTATTTGGGCGTATTTTGGCATGTTTAGTTCACTGATTTTTGCTGGTTTAGTGAAATTCCATGTGCTTCATATATGTGCCATATAAACCATGTTTGTTGGTCAAAATTTACATGTTATTTTAGCCCATCTTGCTAGCACTTTTTGGCCACACTTTGAACTGGAAAAGTTCATATTTTGGGACTGCCTTGGTTCTATCTTCATGCTTCATGATCAAATAATGCATGCTTTGTATAGCTATAGGTCATTGCGTATGCCTAGTCTTGTGTTTCGGGGTTCATCTCATGCATCGGGTGCCATATTGCCATGTTTCGGGGCTGTTTAGCATCATATTTTAGTGCTAAAATTTGCTTGTTTGCATATCATATTCCATGCCTTGCCATGCTTTGGTAGAGTGGCATTTGTGCCTTAGGGTCGGTCCTCAGTTTGCGTGCATGTGTGCACGCATCTCGAGTGTCTCATTTCCATCCTAATGGCCTCCTATGTGAGTGTGGCTGAGGTCCACTTGTGTTGGTGTAAGTCCATTATGCATTGTGTATGCCATTTCATTTCATAGCAAGATATATGCTAGGTTGTATGTTAGCACATTGTGTATGCCATGTTACCTCGTGCATCGTGTATGCCATTTCATAGCATTGTGCATGTTAGGTTGTATTTTAGTTGCATTCATGCATGTCATGCATATTGCATTGTGTTTGGGATAGGAGTTAGCCCGAACACGGGAAACGAGGTACGTTCCGTACTCCGAGTGACGAAACGCGTCTAAATTCCCCAGTCGCCGACACTCTGGATTACCCATGATGGAGTTTAGGTCTTGTTGTGTTTATATGTGCATTCATTCCATATTGAGTCATGCAAATCGACTCCTCGGCCATCATGCATCGAGATGCGTGATTGGTGGCACGAGGACCGAGATATGCATACATATGTCAAATACATTGCTATGCCCCTTTCCTGCTCTCTGTTGCAACGAATCAAAAATCAGCAGCTTTCAAAAGCCTTGCACAGCATTCCGACATTAATCGCAAACAGAGGCTAATTGGGGCATCGCGATGGATTTCCGTGCCAAGCAACCCGAACATGCATCATTCATCATCCGGAGCAGAGTCAAGGCAGTCCCTGGCTTGCATGCCAATTTACAGCTTTCCTAGTTAAATTTGTTAATTAATTAGGGTTTTGTATTTATTCGGACTGTATTTATTCGGGACTGTATATTATTCTTTCGGACCCTCCGAGTGAGGGCACAATTGTAATAAGTGTGTGTGTGTGTGTGATGTATGTCTTCCAACCCCACTTCTTTCTCCCTTTTATTTACCAGCTTATGATGGTTAGATTAGGGCATGTTTGCATTTATTCATCTGTTTTGCATGCACCGGGCTCGGCGCATCATACTAACTACATTTGTATTTCAATTCCGAGTTGAATACATGTTAGCTGTAGCATTCCATATGCCATGTTTAGAATAGCCGAGCCTGTTATAGTTGCATTTTTGCATGTGTTGCATTAGGCATCTCTGTATAGTTAGGATCATGCATGGATTTCTAATTAGCTTCTGTTTTGGCTTGGAGTACTCGGTAAGTTTTATGCTTTAGCATCCTTGCATGTGTGTGAGTGACTGCCATGATAGCATGCTTACCATAAAGCTATTTGCTTATGTGATATATCTGCCTGAATGCCTGTGGGTGAAGGTTGGGTTATTTGGATTGGAACAAATCATCGACTGTGAGTTTTAAGCCCACTAGATAGTGGCAAAATCGTGTTTTCTAAGCCCACCCGAGGGTGGCAAAATCTGCATTTTAAGCCTACTTGCGAGTAGCAAACCACTTTCACAAACAAACATGAAATGTTTTGTTCCAATTCAGGCGACCTGGTCTATACTTGTATGCTGTGCGCATCACATAGTAAATCTAGGCTAATAACCGGAATAAGAACACATAATGTTTTCAAAACTAGATATCATAGTTAGTAGAGGCCGATCTTTGATCGGGCGAGCGGGGGTGCTCACGAAGTGACCTTCCCCAATCGTACCCAAGTTTCCGAGCCGAGGCAACTTTGGTGATGACGGACACGTGGCCTTAGGCAACGAGTCAGGGTTTCCTAAATTTCCCAAAAATAAAATATTTAGGTGGCGACTCTGTATCTGGCAAAGCAGTCCATGTTTGGCACTTCTTTCAAAAAAATCTGTTTTCTCAAAACGATTTGCCGGATTTGGACTCTTTGGTTCAGATTAAGAACCGTGATATTTGAGTCCTGAACTGTAATGAGCCCAAGATGAACGGAACGGGGGACTCATACCCTCCTGGGGCGTTCGGGGACGTCTGTAGTGAGTGGAATGGAAAATTACTTGTTCAAACTTGTACACTTTCTTCAATACTCATTGAATAGACATTGTTGAATACAGGAAACTGTTGAATACAAGGTAACTATTGTTGAATACAGGGAAACTATTGAATATACATGGTTGAATATAGGGAAACTATTGAATATACATTGTTGAATACAAGGAAACCATTGAATATACATTGTTTAATACATGGAAACTGTTCAATCAACATTGTTCAATACAGAGAACTGTTAAATAAACATTGGTCATTAGTAAATATTGCAACATCTTCATTACATAACAAATAATAATAATAACATAACTTCATTAATAATTAGTACACAACATGTTTTACAAATCCACATGCTAAATGTAAATAACAAAGTTGTAACATAAGCTACAATCTCAAAAACAAAGTTTCAAACTCAGATTAATAGACAACATAATTTGCAATCTCAAAAACAAACTGTTGGAATACATAGGAACTAGTCAAACAAGTCTGTAATATCCAAGCTTCCCGGTGTGCATGCATTAGAAGCCGATGGGGTTAGAGATGCAGAACCATAAATCTGAGTTGGAGCACCCATCAAACTTCCCTGTGTGCCACTTATGAAGTCCGATGGGGTAAGAGACGTGCCTCCAATGCCATGGGCCACCTGTGACAATTCAATTAAAAGTACATGTTAGAAGAATACACTTTGTAAAAGTACATGAAGTCCTCTTTTGAACACGTACATGAAGTCCTCTTTCGAACACGTACCGGTACATACATACTATTTTGCGTGCCAACCATATACGAATAATAGGGTGTATATATAGTAGCTTCAGCTTGAGCTTCAAATCGAAGCAACTTAGCAGCCTGTATTTTTTTAAGAATAATTAAAGACTGAAATTTATGAATTGCTTTTACATACTTGAAAACACTTTGTAAAAAAAAAAATGTTGAATACACAATTTACCTTTACTTTTGTTTGTTTTTTTGCCGTTGCCTTGAACCGATTCACAATTTGATCTACTTTGACAACCTTTCGTTTGGTAACTGGACGGCCTCTTCGCCGAGCAACCAAAGGACTAATCACTTTCTTACTAGTACCTCCTTGTGTAGAACCGGTGCGAATCGGACTTTTTGTGGAACATGGTAAATTACTCCCATCACCGGATTCTTCTTTCATGACTCTTTCCTTGATTTCATCCAACCCAAGGTCTATAATTTTAGTTTTGCCTTCAGAGTTACCAGCAAGTTGTACAATAGCAATCAATTTTTTGTTCATCCTCTCATAGCAACTTGCATTGAAATCAATCCCAAAGCCAGTGTATGTGGTTTTGATGCATGCGTATTCTCTATCCACATCTTTTCTCCACCGGGGCAAAATGTATTTACTTGGCACCTCATTTATGCATCTTCTGACAAGCACAGCGAATGAGTGAGCACACATAATGCCTCTAAACTCAAACAACCGACACATGCATTGAACTTCACATTCAGTTGAATTAAAATAGACAACAAAGTCCACATGCTTCATCTTCTCACAAACTACTATCGCTTCTTGGACATTATATATACAAATTGATCCCTCCTCTTTCACAATCACCGCCTGACAGTAAACTAATCTCTTCAACTCTCCTTGAACTTCTTTGAATTTCGCATTGGTGTAGGCTTGCTGAAATTGCTTCTCAAAACCATATATAGTTAGGCAATCAAACAATTTGTGTCGAGACTTGAAGTCTGCTTTCTTCTCTTTCTCTACCTTATTTCTCAAGGCATTGTCATATTGTTCAACGAATTGCTTCAATGTAGTTTTTGGATTTACATATCCATCAAAAAACGTATTCATACTTTCACTTCGTTGTGTAGTTGACATGCCAGCCCAAAAAATGTCTTTAACATAGACAAGTACCCATTGATGCCGCTTATCATATAGAACCTCCAACCACTCATTATCATAAAGATTGAATGTTGCAAGCATCTCTTCCCATTTACTCTCAAATTCATCTTTTGTCAAACAGTCATAAATTGCATTTTGCATAGCCAACTTTATGGCTTCATATTGAGCATATCCTTTCAACTTCTTCGGAATTTTCTTCATGATATGCCATAAGCACCATCGATGTCGAGCTGCTGGAAAGACAATTTCTATAGCATTTTGCATAGCTCTGCATTATCAGTTATGATAGCTTTTGGCGGATGATTTGACATGCAACTTAACCACGACTTGAATAGCCAAACAAATGTGTTAGTGTCTTCACTTGATAACAGTCCACAACCAAGCAAAATGGACTGTCCATGGTGATTAACTCCGACAAATGGAGCAAATGGCATGTCATATTTGTTCGTCAAATAAGTTGTGTCAAATGAAACGACATCTCCAAATGCTTCATAAGTCGCCCGACTCCTTGCATCAGCCCAGAACAAGTTTCTAATGCGAAACTCCTCATCAACATCAATGACATAAAAGAATCTCTCACTATGTGCTTTCATCCTCATAAAATAACTTTGAAGTGATTCGGCATCACCTTCCCCAAGCCTCAATCTTCTAGCTCTCTCAATGTAATTTCTTGCATTTCGCTCGTCAAATGTCAATGACTCGTATCCCCCCGCTTCAACAACCATTGAATGAAAGTTCCTAGACACCCAATCCCTGCTTGATCATTAATTTCTAATCTTCTCTTTACAGGGGTAAGAATTTTCTTATTCATTGCAAAATGACGTGAGTCGGTGGGAATCAAATCATGATTATGCTCAAGGTTAACTGTGGTTAGTTTATATCTCCCATCCTTTTGTAGACTACCTCGTACCCTTGCTGTGCAACCAATGTTTGTGGATAAAAATGGCTTCAGAGGGTTGACTTCTAATTTCTTTTTTCTCTGCCCCACTCGAGAACATTCAATTGCAAAGTTTAGTAATTGCCCATCATCTCCAAAATGTTGTGCTCTATGAGCTATAGAAAATCCAACATGCTTAGCATATTTGCCATAAAATGTGTACACCTCTTCCCTTGAGCTAAAACACATACCCTTTTTAGGTTCTTCAATGTCTTCGCCCTCATTTATTAAAGGATTCTCACCAACATTTGAATCAACCTCCATTCTTTCACTTTGCGTACTGAAATAACAATTAAACAAATATCAGTTCCCTAACAATGCCCAAACAAAAATACTGATTTATTATATAACAATTATGGAACTAAACTTCATATTTCAGATTTTTAATAAACTCCATTCAGAATGATCACTGTGAACCAAATTTCATAATTCACATTACTTATATATATATATATATATGGAACTAAACTTCACAAAATCGCAAATTACTCATCCTTTCAGATTACAGATTATAGATTACAAAATGATAGATTACAGATTATATAACACTACCCAAAAATTACGAAAAGAGAGCTACAAATTACTCATATTTCAGATTACAGATTATATAACACTGCCCAAATTTCATATTTCATATTATATAACAATTACTCATACTTCAGATTACTTATATATATTACAAATTTCAGATTAGGGAAGTTCCATATATATACTCATTTACTCATTTTAAACTGAAAGAGAACTCCATATATGAGAATTAGCATAATACAAACTCTAGAGTTCAGATTTCAGATTAGTCATTTACTCATTTCACTATTCAGATTTTAGAATTAGCATATAACTAAAAGGGAACTCAAGCTGGATTAGTCATATGAAATTGATTTTTTACCTCATAAACCACCGACCTAGATTACATGCGAGACAGAGACACAGCGGAAGATAGAAAGCGACAGAGGAGCTGAGGACAGACGAGGGAGACAGACAGAGGACAACCAGATTGATGGACAAAGGACAACCAGATTGATGAGAGCGACGAAGATTGAGGATAGATGAGAGCAACGAACAGAGACACAGGTTTGTAAAAGGGACAAATAGGGACAACCAGAGTTCCCGGCGAGCTATGGCTGTCGTCGACGGCGGAGAGCTACGGTGGAAAAGGAGGATGGCGGCGAGAGGTGAGGATAGACGAGGGAAGATGGTGGAGACAGGTTTGGTTCTCGCTTTTTCCAATTTTTTTTTTTTTCTTTTTTTTCAGCTGTGTTTACACATCAGCTGCCACCTCATCTGCCATGTCACTGGGGATCCTGGGGGTTAAGCTTTAGTGGAGGTCTGTAGCGGGGTTGTATTTTCAATTTTCTTTTAATTTTCAATCATGAATCCCTTCCAGCCCTTTTCTGTCTCCTTCTTTCACCTCTTTGCATACTAATTTGGAATGGTATATTTATATATTTTATTATAATTAAAGATTGACACAAGCAACAACATAATGAACCTGAAATAGTAGCAACAAAATCTTACCCAATACATATGAATCTAATTATCTAATTTCATGATAAATACATTTAATCTATTTTAAGATTGTTGTACAAATTGTGTAAATTAAACAAGATGAATATATTCATGATTAATCAATTACATTACATAATAAGAAACACATGTTGAACATTACAAACTATTGCACAAAAAAACATTAATGCGATAAATGGGAAAGAAAGCAAACCGAAACCTGTGTGATACTATATTCTCCTTAAAATAGATTAGCCACCTCACCATGGGTGTAGAGGCATGTCGACTTTTGTCTCCCAGGATACGAGATTTAGACCGGCTAACGCAGAAGCACCTTCTGACAGTTTTGGCGAATCAACAATGGCAACATTCTCACAACACAAGAAGAAAAATTATATAGAATGAAGCAACCTGACTGTATATATTTTGGAAGCAAAAAATTTGTACTAAAACCAAGGGAGATGGGTCTTCTTTTATACACCATGGGGGAGAGAGAAGGAGCCTCCAGCCATGAAGGCTAGCAACTAATGCCTATTACTCCTACAAAACTATTGGAGTAATAGACCAAAATTGATGGGTCAATATTATCTGAGATATATATTCTGTATACACAAGTGTCTTGGTCCAGAAAGTTTAGGTTGGTGGACCACCAATCCGGCCCAACCCAAACCTAACCCATTCCAGCAAGCCTCAAGCACCTCAAGCCTGCCCAAGATCCACGATCCACGAATCACGGATCATAGACCCAGCTTGGTCCGAGCGATATGTGGCAATTTTTCCATAACTAACTTGGACCATAGTCTTGGCTCAAGCCCATCCTTGAAGCATCCATAACTCCCTTCTTTCGGAAAATTTGGATTCCCCAAAGGGCTCATACCCTTATCAAAATCTTGAGGTTTAAATACTCATCAAAGTTTTCCTCTGCAATCAATGTGGGATTGGTAGTTATACATAATTTTCAATACCTCATTCATGAGGCCATCTTTATGAGACAATTTCTCATTCAATTCTCAATGGTTTTTGGTCATTCTTTTTGGACTAATGCTATATGCACCAATTAGTGCACTAACTAGTGTACTAATTGATGATGTGACACAATTTAAGATGTTTTTTGGTATTTGTAATTTGTATAATGAGTTGGGTCAATAATAAAGTTATAACTAGTGTTGGTACACTAACTAGTACACTAATTGGTGCATGTAGCACCGCTCTTCTTTTTGTGGTGTAAAGAACTTATTACAAAGAATTTAAACCCATTTAATCCCACCTCAATCAATGGTTGGGACCTACTTTAATTTCACATTAAAGTTATCAAAAAATCCATTTTTTCCAACAACTCTCACCTCTAGGAAAGTTTTACTCTTTTTTTTTTTCTTCTCTATATACATATTTCTATACCTACATATATGGTGTTTGCATTGTAATTGATAAATACTAGGATTTTAGAAATTTTTTTGTTTAATTTTGGGATTTTTGTAAACTATTTAGTTTCTGTCTCTTAACTAGACAAATTGTAAAAATTTCAATTGAAATGCTTGATCTAAAAATTTCAATTTCAAAGTAGCAATTTCACCAAATGTAATATACATGAAATGCCTTTCTTTCTCTTGCAAAGTAGCAATTGCAAGAGGAATTAGATAAGAACAAAATTGGAAATTGCAATTTGCTTAGGGTTGAATTGGTATCTTGAAGAGGAATTAGATAAGTATTTTATGAACCCATTGTATTTTATGATTGTTTTACATAAACAAAACTTCAATTTAGCATAGAATTGGAATGACCCCCTCCTCTTTTTTTTTTCCCCCTCTCCTAGATGACTTCTCTTCTCTTCCTCTTTACTTTTTCAATCTTCTCTTAAATCTTTGGTATCACCTAATTAAAGAAAAAAGATGTCTAACTCAATTCCCTTTTTCAATTTGTCAGACAAGAATTTAAAAAGAAAAACAACAATGTTAGCTTTTAATTAAAACTGTTTTTATGTGATTTTTTTAAACCAATTTTTTCCCCTTCTTCTCTACTTTTTCTATCTTCTCTTTAACTCTTCGGTAACACCTAATTAGAGAAGAAATATGTCTATTACATTGCTTGTGCCACGACTTGTAGTTATATTTATAGCAATGTATATTCGTCATCAATATTAGGTGCAAGCTCAATTTAATTAGGCCTCTCTATTGTTACTTTTTGTTTCGATATGTATTCGCCATCATCATTGTTCATCAAATTTTTAGTCTACTTCTGACTTGGTTTGTTTCGTTCTTATATCAATGTTAGCTATGAAACATTTGAAATAATCATCAAAGTTAGTTTGTCATTGTGACACCCTAATTGTTTAATTAAATACCACATATATATATATATATATATAATTATGGTTATATGTGATAATATATTATCAAAACAATAAAGAAATAACTAAATAAATAAATAGGTTAAATAAACAAATATAATAAACGTAATAAGAAATAAATATAAAAGTAATATTAGACTAATAATAATAATAATAAGATATAGCAAATTTGTGAGTTAATAATAATATCTGATTATATCTGATTTCCTAATCCAAATAATAATGAACGTGTACTGTTGGACAAATGAACCTCAGCCATTTGGGCTCTCAAGGCCTAGGGGGAGGTGAGTTATCCAATTAGGATCATTATGTCATCACCAGGCTCTGTGTATATATATATATATATGGGGTGGGGCTGTGAAGCCATTAGGACGAGGGAAAAGAAAACAAAAACAAAAAAATAAAAAATAAAAAAGGGAAAAAAAAGAAAAGAGGGGAAGTAAGGGAGCAGCCGTGAGAAGTTAGCAAAAATAAAAAGAAAATAATAAGGATTAATATTAAGATGAGTTATATTATATCTTAAGTCACCATAATATATTTTACATATGTTTTGAACAACCATAATTTATTTTATACAAGTTATATTTTATAACTTATATTTATATTTCAATTACGTTAATTATTTTATGAATTCCATTTACTTAAATTGAAACCCATTGATATATTTGTTTAAATTTTAAAAATTATTTGACAATGATTCTGTAAACAAGTATTTTCTGTAAGTACCACCACAGGAGTCCCATGCCTTGGGGGACTTAAATAACCATTGACCTTTGTTCAGCCACTTTGTGGTCCTCTGTCTATGATGGATCTATTGACCTATGTTCTGACTGTCACTCCTGTAACCTCTGTTCTGTACTGTGGTTGTGGTTATTTATTTACGTAATTTCTGTACTTCAGTTTCTGCCATGTAAATAATTTGTTTATTCAAATTACATTATGTAAATGTTTTAGCTTAACTAACTATCCACGGTTATTTTGTGTTCCCTATACTCTTGGCATAATATTTCTCATTCTGCTGTGTGCTTAAACTGTTACCCTTTCAGGTGATGAGATGTAAGGAAGACCCGTAACCTCGTGTAGTAGAACCCACACAAGAATTTGACACTAATCCGTTATTTTGTTTCTTTTCTTTTTCTTTTCTTTTCTTCATTTTGTGTTTTACTGAGGGCCAGTCACTGAATAATAAAATAATAAAAGCCCGATAGATGTACTTTCTTTTATTAAAATAGTATAATGAAATAAATTTTCTGTTTAATTCTTTTCCTACTTCCATTTTGCCTCTACTTGCGCCATTTAATTTGTTACAATTAAAATTATTTAGTAAGTTGCGATTCCAGCCCTAAGCCTTGGGGTTGGGTCGTGACAAAGGTGGTATCAGAGCAATGGTTCATTCAAAAAACAAAAACAAAAACAAAAAAAAATCTATTTTAATTTGATTAGAAAGTTTGAAAAGTTATAAATAA
>JAPPVO010007356.1:0-36602 GCA_030407325.1 Camellia japonica
TCTGTCTAGGGTTCTTCTATCATTACTAACTTTTTATGCAGAGCTGATCCACCATATTTTATTTATTTATTTACTCAATTTATATTTACTTGTGTACGAGTAAGAAATTAAATGCCACCGTATCTCGAAAAACTACCCATTCGTCTTAGTGCGGGTGGAGCTACTTGTCTTATCTCGTAACAAGAATTACATGTATTTTTGTTTGTGTTTGGAGGACACGTGAGTGTCAAATCTTGTACTCATACCAATATACTTGTATACTGACTTTTTTTTGTCTCTTGGCATCTCGGGTGCATTCTGTTTGAGCACAGTCGAGCTTTCTTTGTAGAATTAGTTGGGACTACGGTGGTAACGAGAAATAACTACATTTGTAAGACCTGTCTCTCGGACTTCTTTTGTTTTCTGGAATTTAAGGTTGATATTAGTTTATTTATTTATTTATTTATTTTATGACTTTAGTATTTTGATAGTTTGGCATTGTGGGTTATTTTCTAACTTTACATTAGTTAAGTTGTTTTGATTATTTGTTGCTACTTTAATGTTAGAGGTATTAGATAGTTATGAATTTATGATGGATGATTTAGTTGCCATTTTTTTTTTTTAATTTTTATCCCTTGTATTTTATTTATTTATTATTATTTTTTTTTTTAGCATTGAAATTTACTTGAACCAAATTGAGACAAAAATAATTAGATTTTGTTTTACCCTTAGGATTTGGATGATGGAATATTGATTGGGATTTAGTCCTAATTTAATATTTAATTGTTCAAGTTTTGGGGCGTGACAAAGCATTACATTTATTGAGATAATAATGGAAAATAAATCATCTATGAAGCACGGACACGGACGCGGACACATGACATGACACAGACACGCAAATTTTGAAAAAATAAGAAACACGACATGTTGGGGACACATTTGATATATATATATATATATATATAATTAAATTTATTTATTATATGTCATAAAATTATAAAATTAATAAACACATTATTAAAATTAACAAAAAGAAATTGTTCTTATAAACTAATCAGCAATATATATATATATAAGTCATTGAGAGAAAAGTCACAAAAAAAAAATTGAAGAAGAAAATTAAAAAATAAAATAGAAGAGAGAGAGAGAGAGAGAGAGAGAGAGAGAGAGAGGGGGGGGGGTTAGAATCAACACAAAAGAAAAAAAGTCAAAGAGGAGAGGATAGAACAAAAGAAAGAGAGAGAGAGTGACTGAGAGAGAAAAGAAAGAAGAATAAGATTGAAGAAGAAGAACAAGAAGAAGAAGATCGAAAGAATAAGAGAATCAAGCAACATACCTTCGATAACAATGAAAGCAACGACCAGCGAGCAACAAGCACTAACCAACGAGAACCGACCAGTGACAAGCCACCAGCGACCACCGGTCAGCGACAAGCCACCAGCAACTACCGACAAGCCTTTCTCTCAATCTCTTCTCTTCTCTCTATTGGAAACTAGATCAACAATTGATTTTTAATTTTTGTTTTTCACAAATTGACCCAAACTTGAAGTTTCAGAAATTATATTTCTGACCCCGTGATGTCCCGAACATGTCCAAACATGTCCCTTACGTGTTTGTCTGCCAAAAAAAAAAAAAAAAAAAAAAAAAAAAAAAAAAAAAAAAAAAAAGAGGACACTCTCTTTAGCATCTGACACTGATACGTGACTATCGAAGAGGTGTCTGTGCTTCAAAGGAAATCATCCATTAATCTATGATATACATTTGAAGTTTTTATTATGGACCACACTTTCAATAATCTTGCATACCTTTTTGAACTTATGTGTTATTTCTGAAAGTATCTTTCATGACGTTAATAATTTGAGACAACGTCATGATTTTTTATTGATATATAATATTACAATAAACCTAAATAAATTACAATCTTAGAAAGATGAAATATATAATATTATGTAATTAATGAAAAAATTTAGAGAAAAAATTTCAAATAAATAAACACCACTAACCTCTTAGTTCAATGCAGAGGCTCTGATCATGCTATGCAAATCTCCATAACATTCTCCTTAGACCTCTATAATTATCATTATTATATCCTTCACTAAAACACTCTACAAAGTCTCTAGTCTCTGGCTTAAAAATAAATAAATAAATAATCTCCAGTTTTTCTCTGTCCTTTTCTCGTTACACTTGTCGAAATTTTGAATTCTAGAGAGCCAATTACGCATGGATGACAACTATCAGTACAGGGGAAAGATTTTGGTACTCTCCGTGTCTCAAAATTTTAGTTTATTTTTAAAAATTAAAAAATAAAATAATATGAATTTATTATTTTGTTATTCTTTTAAATTCATTAATAATAAAAAAAAATATAATTATGACAATTGATATTTTGAAAAAAAAATACTGTCAAAGTATAATTTTAAAAAATTAATATTTTAAAATATAATAATTATACTATAAAAAAAAATTAAATTTCTCAAAAAAAAACTATTATTTTAAGACAAAGTGAGTAATTACAATGAAAGTGATGGCAAGTGATAAATGCAATGACTGTTATTTGGCATTGAATGTTCTCCAAATGAGTCCTATCAAGAAATGATGAATTTAATAATGTTGTGTTTGGTTGAAAGATTTAGAAAAATATTTAGAAAAAGAAAAAGAAAAAATAGATGAAATATGAATAAAATACACCTATATTTCACCTAATTTCACACATATTTTCTTTTTCCTTTTCCTTTCCTGAATTCTTTCTCAAATCCCCAACCAAATAATAGTCTTCTATTACCATTCTAGTCTCTCTCTTTTCTTTTTTTCTTTTTTCCGCTATTCATGTTGTGTTTGGTTGTGGGATTTGAGAAGTAATTTAGAAAGGAAAAAAAAAGATATGTGAAATTATGTGAAATATAGATATGTTTTATTCACATTTTACCTATATTTTCTTTTTTCCTTTTCAAATTCTTTGTCAAGTCTCCTAACCAAACAGAACGTTATTGAAATCTTAAATTCTAGAAGGTCAATTGTGACTATGTTTGATTTGAAGAGGGAGCAAAATAAAAAGAGAAAATGAAATACAATTTCAATTTTTGTTTGGTTATAATGAAAAATACAAAGGAAAGAAAGTATGAAATAAATTAAGAAATTAGAGGTATCTTCTAGAACTTTATTTCCTTTATGTCTATGACAAAAGAAACGGAAAAATTGGAAAGAAAAATATATTGGGCTCAAAATAGAGAGGATTGCTCAATTTGGCTCATAACAGAAAGGATTATTTAAGCAAATTCAAAAAAATCTATATAACAATGGAAGGCCTAGTTTGAATTTGTCCTAAACACATATGTCCTACTAGGACATTTGAATGGTTAGGATTCATTTCTGGCTGGGATGGACGGAAGAGATGAGAAACGTCTCTCTCACTCTATTTCAACTTCCCGTCCAAGAGCACACTTCAAAAATAAACCTAAAACTTTGCACCCACCAATCCTCCTGTCTCACCTCATTTTGCATCCATCCATCCTCCTCGATCACCCAACTAAACAAACTCACTCTATTCCCCCAAGAAGAGAGAGCACGGTCATCTTACTCTCTCCATAAACTCTCCTCTCTTTCTCTCCCAGTCTGACTTCCCAATTTTCAAATTTCAAGACACTCTCCCTCTCTCTCTCTCTCTCTCTCTCTCTCTCTCTCTCTCTCTCTCAGCCTTACTTTCCACCACACCACCGGTACATCTCTCTCCGACGGCGATACATTTCTTTCCGATAACTGTCTCACGAACCAACCATGGTGCTGCTCATCACCTCCTCCAGTCATCACCTCCACTGCTGCTCATCACCATTGTCATTGCTCATCTTCACCGTCGCCATGGATGGATCGACATCAACTTACCGCATAACAAAGGAAACAAAGGGTTTGATATTTGATCTAAGAGAGGATTATAGGAGAGAAAGACCAACGTTTCTGGAAAAAGGAGAAATGAGACAAAGAGAGAAAGTAGGAAAGATGTATCTCATAGGTAGAAAGAATGAATGGTGGAAGATGGAGAGAAAGAATGAGTAGGGAATTGATGGACAACCCCGAGTGAGTTCTGTGATTCTAAACCCTAAATTGATGTGTTCAGGTTTTTTTTTTTTTCTTTTTTGTGTCAGAGTAGTGGCAGCGAAGGAGGAAGGATATTTTTCTCACTCCTACTATTAGTCTTCTTTGGTAGTGGAAAAGCTATAAAGAAAGTAGGCTTTGGTGTATATTGATCTGAGAGAGAGAGGTGGAAACATGGAAAAATGCTAGAGACCCCAAAAGTTTTATCAAAATTTGTACTAAATGTCTCATGTGGGTGTGGGACCCACACCATGTGGGTCCCAAATGGGTCACATACTCATGTGAAACATTTAGTAAAAATTTTGGTAGAACTTTTGGGATTTCTAGCATTACTCGGAAACATAACTTGCCTTTGTGATATCTCTCAGTTTTTCTTTTTTCTTTTTTTCTTTTTTTCTTTTTTTGGTTTTTGATTATGTTAGAGATATCAAATTTTCTACCAAATCAATGATCAAATATCTTACATGAATGTGGGATCCGCAATTTTGTGGACTCCACACTTATGTGATATATTTGATATTTATTTAGTTAAAAATTTTGAGGTCTATAACATTTTTTTTTTTGGGGGGGGGGGTTTGGGGGTGTATATGACTTTTCTTGGACCGGTCTTTGTGGGTGTAAAATAATATATTCTTTTAAAGATATGGCTTTGTGGGTATAAATAATATATGGCTTTTCTTTTATGGGGGTAAAGAGAGCAATACAAGCATGCAATAGAGAAGTAATCATACGAGATTTTCAAAGATACCCCGCAATTTATTGAGAAAAAAAGTTACTTGGTAATTATCACCTTCAAATTAAAATAATATTAGTGTATGTCGATGCTTAAAATCATGATATAAATATTATTGAGATTAAAATAGGATTGTAATTTATATATATAATGTTAAAATTTATTGAGTTTGTAATATTTTTTAATACAAATATTAAAAAATATAAAGAAATATTATTTTTGTTATAGGTTAAAATGTAATTTATCTAATTTGTTATAAAAAAATAAAATAAAATAAATTTGAGGTCAAAATATAAATGGATGGTCCGTTTGGTTTGGATTTTTAAATGAATTTTATAATTAGAGTTTGGTTATATATTTTAAAATTAATTTTTACAAATTTGAAATTCAAAACTTATTTAGTTTTAGAGTTTTCAAAAATATTTTTTTAATTTTAAATTTGTATTTTATTATTTTTTAGTGAACTTTTTAAATATTTTAATAAACACTTTCTACTTTTCAGATCTATTCAATTTGAATACACTTAAAAATTATAAAAACGATAAATAATATATGGCTTTTCTTTTATGGGGCAAAGAGAGCAACATGGGGATGTTAATTTATAACTTCTAGTTTTCGAAAAGATATTTTAGACTGTTTGGTTAAACTTATTTTAAATAGTTTTTAATTCTAACAATTTATTTTAACTCAAAAAAATCGATTCTGAGAAGCTACTCACCCTTGCTTCTGATTATCAGTTTCTGCTATAGACATGTTAATTTATGGTTATATTCTTAGATTTTTTTATTTTTATTTCTTATTTTTTTAGAGATAGAAAAAGACCCAAATAGACTATAAATTATTATTATTATTATTATTTATGAGAAATATAGACAAGTAGTAAATAACAAAAAAATAAAAATTAATTGAAAAAGTTATTTCACAGCTTATTTAACAAACACTACTCAGCAACTTAAATTTATAATCTAACTGATATACCAAACAGATTAATAGCTTTTGATTAAAGTCATAATTTATAATCTATTAAGTTATAATTTATAATTTATTTTAACAGTTACACTAAACGGACACAAGCATGCAATGGAAAAGTCATCATACGAGACTTTCAAAGCAAAAAAGATTGGTAGCTCGAAATGTGAGGCTCGAATTTGGCCCGACTTTTATACCCACCCACATATCTATCTTTGTACACCCCCTTTGTTTTGTTATTCATCTCAAGTTTTACGTTTCATTTCAAATAATAAAAAAAAAAACAAAAAAGATAAACAGAGTAGAGAAGAAGAAGGAGACCCAAATCGCGAAGAGAGAAAGAGAAGAGAGAAGAGGAGAAGGAAGATCGCGGTTGATGGCGGTCGGTGATGGCGGTCTCTCTCTCGGTGATGGCGGTCGGTGATCGGCGGTGATCGGTCGGTGATGGCGGTCCCCTTTCCAGTAGATCTGGATTTGAGGATGAAAGGAAATTTTTTGTTGATGTTGATCAACAATTTTTTTTTTTTTTTTTTTTGATGTTGACCCAGATCTTGTTGATGTTGATGAACAAAAAAAAAATTTGTTCAGAAAAAAATTTGTTGATGTTGATCAACAAATTATTATTTTTTTTTTGTTGATGTTGATGAACCCAACAGCGCAGAAAAAAAAACTTTTGTTCAGAAAAAAATTGGTTGATGTTGATCAACAATTTTTTTTTTTTTTTTTTGTTGATGTTGATGTTGATGTTGATGTTGATGAACACACCCAAGGGTATGGGTTGGTAGCGAAGAGGTTTACCAAATGATTTGGTAGGTACTAAGGCCACGTTTAGGAACTTACCTTTTTAGTCAAAAAGCCAAAAAGTTACTAAATTAGCCAAAAAGCCAACAACCCATACCAAAAAGTCAAGGGGTACTTACCAATTAGTCCTATTAACTAGACTTATTTACTTACAGGTCCTAACTAATAAATTTAACACTATAAAAATAAGAGAGTGATAAATTTATCACTAAAAATTTATTCATAAAAACAAAGAGACTGATAAATTTATCACTATAAATTTATTCATAAAAATAAAAGACTGATAAATTTATCTTTATCACTTAATAAATTTATCAATAGGACTTAATGGGTAATAAGTCTCTAAAGTAGGACCTATTGAGTAATAAGTCTCCAAAGTAGGACCTATTTGTAGTTTACCCAAAAGTCAAAGATTCTCTTTTCTCTCTATTTTTTGCACATCTTTTTGTAATTAGCCAAAAAGTCATCCTAAACATACAAGTTTTTTTTAGCTACCTTTTTAGCCAAATAGCCAAAAAGTTACTAAATTAGCCTATTCCCAAACGAGGCCTAAGAGGTTATGTTGATGAACCCAGCTCCTTATGTTGATGATCGGCGTTGATGTTGATGAACCCAGCTCCTTCTTCTTCTTCTTCTTCTTCTCTTCTTCTTCTTTTTCTTCTTGTACTTCATCTTCAGAAAAAACGCGAAGAAGAAGAAAAAAAAATAAAAAAAATACCAAAACGACGTTGTTTTGATGTCGAGCCACTCTCGAGCCACACTCTTTCGAGCTACGAATCGGAACTGCTTTCAAAGATACCCCGCAATTTATTGAGACAAAAAAGTTACTTAGAAATTATCACCTTCAAATTAAAATAATATTATCTGGAGGGTAATAGGCAAAACAATATTTCTTTTATATATATATTTTTTTTCACTATTTATTGGTGAAATAAATATAGGACTGTTTTTTTTTTATTGATGAACAATATAAATTTTGTATGTTTATTTCTTAATTTATATTAAGGCTAAGGAGAGTTATTATTTTTAATTGAGTTTTGTAGAGTGTGGTATAAACAAAATTATTAGTTCTTTAAGAAAAATAATATTTTTTTATATTTGTTTTAGTGTCTTTATAAAGAAATGCTACACACCCCACTTATTTTAATATAACATGTATAAACTAAGATTATATTTTGATCTCAATATTATGGGTAAATTATAAATATATTTCCTGAGATTTTCTTAACATACAGATATCCCTGTGTTTTGAAAAATTATGAATACCCCCTTGTCATAATTTTTTATGTAACAGAATTAATTAAAAAAATGAAATTCATAATTTCTCTCCTATACAATAATAAAATTTCTGAAATTATTAATTGAAATATATTTCTAACATCATTAAAAACTGTTAATTGACTTGATAATTTATTAATAAAAGAGATGATTTGTTATGAAATTAGAAATCTCAAGACGTGGAATGTAATTTTCAGAACCACAGAAAGCGATTCGTATTTTAATCAAACGTTAAAGGTGTATTTATAATTTATTCTAATATTATTTATACCGTATTGGTACGTTTTTGTTTTTTGTGAGTTTTCTTTCAGAGAGAAAATTTTGCAAAGTCCCTTCCCATTCTAACCTCAAATTTGAGCAATAATGATGGAATTTGAGAGACGGATAGAGGGGGCATGGGAGGGGAAATCTCTTCCCAAGAAAAACAAATGAAAACGAAAGATAAAAAGATGATTGATGGAGACAAGAGAAAAAGTGGAGAGACAACCTCACGTGGATCTACTTATGGATGCCCACCAACTCTACACTAATTAATACAAAGGCTGTTAGTATTTGACTAGAAGTTGAAAATCAATTTTTTAATTTATTTTAGGTGATATTTTTTCTATCTTTTATATATATTTTTTAAGAAACTCAAACAAAGTCAAAAGTTAATATTTAATTAACTTTTCAAAACAATTCAAAATATGTTGTAATATCACTCTAAATTTTGTAACATAAATATTAAAATAATATAGTATGTTCTCATTACAAATATTATAGCGACTCCGGTCCTTTCCCTTTTGATTATTATATTCGGACTTATGTTCCGTAGATTCCATTGTTGTATTATTGTTGTTGTCGTCCTTTAATTCCTTAGCTTTGGAGTTATAGGAGTTGTTGGGCGGGTTTGGAACAGGTTGGTTGAGCTTAGGAACCAAAACTAGTTGCCCAGATTTTGGCTTGTCCACTCGAGCGGGAGTTTGACGCTCGAGCGGGACTTGTTGTTGCTTGTCCGCTCGAGCGGGGGTTTTGGCGCTCGAGCGGGAAAAACACCCATCTAGTATTTTTTGTGCAGGGTTGGACGCTCGAGCGGGAGTTGGGCCGCTCGAGCGGGAGTGTGTGAGTGCCGCTCGAGCGGGGGATTTGGACGCTCGAGCGGGGATCTGGTTTGTCGAGATGCTGGGAGTGTGCATCCGCCGCTCGAGCGTGGGAGTGTCCGCTCGAGCGGGAGTTTGTGAGTGTCCGCTCGAGCGGGAGTTTGTCCGCTCGAGCGGGGCGGCTGAGTATAAAATCGTGTTTAAGCGTTTTAAAACAGTTTTTCAGCCCCTTTCAGTTTATAAAACCCTAGATTACGAGTTCTCTCTCTCCCAACTCATCTTCTCTCTTAGGATTGATCTATTTAGAGTGTGTATCTACCCTAGTTCCTTCATTAAAAAGGTAGAGGAGAGTGAGGGCTACATTTTAATCTGAGAAATTGTTGGTTTGGAGCACTTTGGAGTTTTGGGCATCATCTTCGTCTTCTCCTTTTTGAGTTATTTCTTCGAGGTAGGGATTTCCTACTCCATTTATACGCTTTAATCCTAAGTGGTGGTATTTTGGTATGTGGGGGTAGTTTAGTACTTTTGGGAGAAACCTTAGGGTTTTGTCATAGATTAATTTATATAATTAATTTAAGGGAAGATTGTGATATTGGGTTAAATTCATGAGATTGGGGAATTTAGTGGTTTAATGATGTATTTGGTAGTTTAAATACTACCTTTGAGAATATTGAAATTACATTTATTGTTATAGTTATTTCTTGCTTAGAAATAATTATTTTGGGCTATCGGTGGAGGATAGCCATTGATTGTTGTAGACCTTGCATGCGGCTTAGGTATAACTGAAATTGAGTCAATTGTTTGACTGTTGAGTTAATACAGAACATTCGTGTATTAATTATGTGTTGTGTATGGCAAGTATTGATTATGTTGCATATGCATTTGTTTTTGGAGGAGATAGGGGATGAACTCCACGGTTTAGGGGAAGATAGGGGATGGACCTCTAAACCGGACTTGTTGGGAGGAGATATGGGATGGACTCCAGTAGCATCACTTATGTGTGTGCTTAATTATAATAGAAATATTTCTATTTGTTGTTGATATGATACATCACCACCATGTGTATCAGTTGGGAAGTATGGAAGTGAATTTGATTGTGATTGATATAATACCAACATGTGTATTCGTTCTGTTAGGTTTAACTTGAATTGTTATTCCTGTTGAATTGGAAGTATTGTTAATAAAAGATGAAACCCCAGTTGAGTTATTTGGCCAGGTTCTGAGCCATAAATGGAAGGTGAATTATGCCATAGACATTGTGTCATAGGCAAGGTAGACATTCGTGTCATGAATTTGTAAATTGATTATCCGGTGTTAACCATGTATCAGATGCTACTGCTTTAGTTAATTCATATACTTGGTTTAGTATTTCTCTACTGGGCTGTGGCTCACCCTATATGGGAACTTCATTTTCAGGTTCAGGTGGTTCATTACCTCCAAGGACTTAGCTTGTGAGGATTTGGACTCGAAGACTTGTTTTTATTTATTTGTTTTTATTTAATACATGTAAACATTCAAGCCTAGGGCTTTATTTGTATTGAGTTAGACTCTTATTTCTTTGCGTCCAAGTGTTGGCTTGGCAAGATGTAAGCCCGTAGGGCATTTATTTTGATGTTACATGTAATGCTTTTATTTAGTAATACTCTGATGGATAATAGAATGTTTCGTTTTCTATTATTAATGCATGTTAATCTTATATATAATGGGTTTTATTTTGAGGGCGTTACAAATATTATGTGATTTAATCAATTGGAGTTTAGTAACAATATCATGTGATTCTGGAAGAAATATAATTTAATTAATTGAGATTAAATTATATAATCTTTTAGATGGATTTAAGATAGTCACCATTACTTACATAATTATAAAAGATCAAACCGTTAAGTAAACCTTACTCACATAAATTCAGATTATAATTTTATACGTTTTAACGCCCAAAATTCAAGACAAAAATTCGGTTATAAATTCTGCCCTCCTCTTCTTGGAATGGCAAAGTGTGTTTTGAGAAGAGAGAGAGAGAGGAGTGTTTTGAGAAAATAGTTAAAAATTAACTTTTAGCTTTTAATCAAGTTTTTTTTGCTTTTTTTAGAAAGTGATTTGAGATATTGATAAAAAGTTACTTTTGACTTTTTTGATTAATATTTATTTATGATATCACATCATAATAAAATGATCAAACTACTTCCAAATAATTTAGAAAATTTACATTTTCACCTATGTATAAGCCAAACAACATGGAGAGTATAATTGTAATTTCACAGGTAATTTTTTTGGACCTTCCCAAATGACTTTTATGTTAAAAAAGCCAATTAATTTATTATTTTTTTTATAAGCTGTAAAACGCAATTTTTAACCAAAATTTCCAAATGAACAGTGTGTTTTGAAATTTAAAATTTGAAAAAGTGAGGTGAGTGAGAAAGGACGGTGGGTGGGTAGGTTTATTATTATTTTTTTTTAATTTTATGCGTGTGTGGCTTTTGGGTGCAAAGTGTGTTTTGTTGTTTGCCATCTCACTCTCTTGGGCGCAAAATATACTATTTACTATACAATTTTATTTAAAATCGAAAATATTATTTTAAAAAATTTTAACTATAAATTTTATAAGGTCTTGTTTATTTTTAAAGGTAGAATGGAGGAGATTTATAGTGAGAAAATTAAGTAAAATTGCGTTTGTTTTAATGATAATTGTTAATGTAATGATTGTTAAATTATTTTTATATAAAATAAATAAAAAAAAATACAAAAACATTAAACATTAATGTTTTGTTGGCTCTTGGGTGCAATGTGTGTTTTGTTGTTTGCCATCTCCCTCTTTTGGGCGCAAAATGTACTATTTGCTATACAATTTTATTTTAAAATTGTAAATATCATTTTTAAAATTTTTAACTATAAATTTTATAAGGCCTTATTTATTTTTAGAGGTAAAATGGAAGGGATTGATAGCGAGAGGATTAAGTAAAATTGTGTTTGTTTTGATGATAGTTGTTAGTATAGGGATTGTTAAATTATTTTTATATAAAAAATATAAAAACATTAAATATTAATATTTTATTGGCTCTTGGGTGCAAAGTGTGTTTTGTTGTTTGCCATCTCACTCTCTTGGCCGCAAAATGTACTATTTACTATACAATTTTATTTAAAATCGTAAATATTATTTTAAAAAATTTTAACTATAAATTTTATAAGGCTCTGTTTGTTTTTAGAAGTTGAATGGAGGGGATTCATAGTGAGGGGATTGATAGTATGGGATTAAATAAAATTGTTTTTATTTTGATGATAGTTGTTAGTGTAAGAATTGTTAAATTATTTTTATATAAAATAAATATAAAAAAATTAAACGTTAATGTTCAAAAAAAATGCCCAACGTATAAAAAATAAAATAAATAAATAAATAATTTCCAAAAAAAATAAAATAAATAAAACAATGATTTTTACTTAACAAAAAATACAAAAAAATTAAACATTAATATTCAAAAAAAAAATGCCCAACGTGTAAAAAATTTTAAAAAAAAAATAGTCCGGCAGACTATTTTTCTAATACCACCTCTACATCCTCCATCTCAATTCCCCTTCCAAAGCCTATCTTAATACCAAGGGATTAGGAGTCCCCTCTCCATCTCTCAAGACAAACATAACATATAGTGGGTCCCACCTCATTATCAATCTCAATCCCTTATCTACAACCCCAAACAAACAGAGCCTAACATTACTCTAAATTTTATAATTTGTAAGTATATTCAAATTGAATAGATCTGAAAAGTAGAAAATGTTTATTAAAATATTTAAAAAGTTTACTTAAAAAATAATAAAATACAAATTGAAAATTTTAAAAATTATTTTTGAAAACTCTAAAACTAAATAAGTTTTGAATTTCAAATTTGTAAAAATTAATTTTAAAATATACAACCAAACTCTAATTATAAAATTCATTTGAAAATCCAAACCAAACGGACCATCTATTTCTATTTTGACCTCAATTTTATTTTATTTTATTTTTTATAACAAATTAGATAAATTACATTTTAACCCATAACAAAAATAATATTTATTTATATATTTTTAATAATTATATTAAAAAAAATGTTACAGACTCCATAAATTTTAACATTATACATATAAATTACAACCATATTTTGATCTCAATAATATTTTCACCGTACGTTTAGGCACCGAAATACACTAGTTTATAATACTCTAGCTCATAACACAAGTTTATTATTTATTTATTATTTATTTTTTTTAAGAGTGATAGTGAGAAATGCGAATGCCAAGAAAAAGTAAGAAAGGGGATTTCTTTATTTTCTTTTATTTATCTTAGAATTTAAATCCTATCAATTATTTATTATTTTTTTTGATTATATCATTTAAATATTATTTAGTTTAGAAAATAGATTAAAAAAGTAAACTTATATATCATTTTTTATTAATTTTACTATGGCTATCATGTGCACCAAAAAATGTTGAGTATATAAGCCAAAAAAATCTATGATGGAGTGTCTACGCACCTTTACACTATGTTTTGGGAAGCTAGGAGAGAAAAGAAAAGAAATAATTACTTTAGTAATAAGAGAAAAGAAAAGAAAAGAAATGATTGTGATTTCTCTCTTTTTTGTTTGAATAAGGAAGAAATAAAAGAAAAGAAATGATTGTGATTTCTCTCATTCTTGTTTAGTTATGTTTCATTAAGAGAAAAGAAAAGAAATTATTTTATGTTATATTACCAAAATAACCTTTTTATATTTTCAATCATTTTATTTCTTTTATTTTTATAAGGACAAAATTGGTATTATGAAAATAGTTGTTTCTTTTCTCTCCCAATCTCTCCACTTTTGGGAAGATTGAAAATGGGGCTTATAAGAGAAATGAGTTTCTCTCCATTTCTCTCCATTTCTTCCCATTTCTCTCTACTTAGGTTATCCAAACAAATAAGAGAAATACATATCACTCTATTTCTTTTCTTTTCTCTCCAAATTACTTAATCCAAACATAGTGTTAGTTATGACCTTGTGGATTTTAACACTTGGCATTACTCTATACAAAAAATACAACTTTTATTAGAAAATATATAATTTTTAGGGATAATTGTAAAAAAAAATTTATAAAAAAAAAAAAAAACCTAGAGTTTGAATCTTTTAACAAAATAAATCATAAATTTTTAATTTTGTTAGATCAAAAAGAATATTTTAGTTATTAAACTCAATGTAGATATATATATATATAATGTCTAATATATCATTTTTATCGAGTTTAATGACTAAAATACATATTTTTTTTATTGAACTTACTTAACGAAAATAGGTAAATGGTTTAGAATAAAACAAATCAAAAATTTAGGATTTAAATTGACAAAATTAAAAAATCTTTGCTCAAAGGCCCATTTTGGCAACAAAAAAAAATGTCACATCTTTTTCTGAATTTTTTTATCTTTAGCATTCTTTTCAAAATTATATCAAATTTTTTTACTTTTCTAGTCTGTCTTGTCAAGAAGAATTTAAAAAAAAAAAATTGAAAAATTTCGAAAAAAATTACTAAAGACGAAAATATGCCAAAAAATATGACTTATTTTAACTTATTTTTGTCTTTTCTAATTTTTTTTTTAAAAATTATAATTTTTTGATTCATCTTGTCGAACTGAATCTAAAAACTTAAAATTTTTAAAAACAATTACTAAAGGCAAAAATTATTTTACAAAAAAATTTAAAAAAACAATTTTCAAAACATCACAAAAGTCAAATTTTTTTTTTAAAAAAAAAATCTTAATTTTTAAAACAAAAAAGTGTAAATTACCAAAATAATATCGGACGTCAAAAAGTGTAAAATTACAGTTAAATCCTGGTTTTGAAGTCCGTGTCCGTCTTTGAGTTGTTTCTTCTGTGCAATTTCGGATTTGGGGTCACTGTTGTGGCCTTTGGCACAGCAGTGACTGTTGTGCCTCATTTTGAGGTGCATTATGGGCTTATTTTTATGATCTGAACCGTTTATTTTGTAGGATTTGTTGAGTACTTCATGCCTACCAAAAATCATATTAATCGGATATCAATAACTATATGATCGAATTGCATATTTTTCTACTATTTTTCAAAAGAAAAACTTCTTGTTTATTTTTTTGGTTATCAATCATATAGTTATTGATATCCGATTAATATGATTTTTGGTAGGCATGAAGTACTCAACAAACCCTACAACATGAACGGTTCAGATTATAAAAATAAATGCATAATACACCACAAAATGAGGCACAACAGTCACTGCTGTGCCAAAGGCCACAGCAGTGACCCCAGTTCCTGCAATTTCCACTTGGGAACGACTCATCAAAGTCATCTCTCTCTCTCTCTCTCTCTCTCTCTCTCTCTCTCTCTCTCTCTCTCAGCACACAGCACAACACATGAGATGAGATGAGAGTGCGATTTTGTTTAGGAATAGGTTATTTTAATAATTTTTTAATTTTTTTATTAAAATATGTGATAAAAAAATTAGTAAGTTTAGAATAATATTTTAATTTTTTATAAGGGAGACTTATTTATAAGTCCTTTTTCAGAACCTTATGCTAGGCTAAGTCCTGTGTAATTTCTTATAGAATCTTAAGTCCTATTTTCATAAGAATATATTCCATAAGATCTTAATCTTTTTACCCCTCATATTTCTTCATACATATATAAAATATATGCACTCCCAGATCTTCTTTGCGGCGTTCCCCAGATCTTGCGAAATAAATAAATATCTATCAGCGTAGTTGTATGTCCCTGTCCCCTGTACATGACTTGCGAATTTCTTTGCGGATAAATAAATATCTATCAGGGTAGTTATATGGAACAGGAATGTTTACACACACATACACAAAAGCGGATCGGATCGGAATTATGGATCAAGTATCCATATACATGGCAGAAAAAATCTCGGAAAAAAAAAAGAAAAATTCAAAAAATAAATATTTTATAATTAATAATACAAAATAAAAATATATTAAGATTATATATCTATTTCAAAACAAACGGATTAAAAAAATAAAAATTTATTAAGTTTGCGAAACGTAACGTGACACATTACGCTACGTTTATGTAAATGTCACATTACGTTTATATAGGTGTCACGTTACGTTACGTTTATGTAGGTGTCACGTTACGTTCATATTGGTGTCACGTTACGTTTATATAAGTGTCACGTTACGTTACGTTTATGTAGATATGTTACGTTACGTTTATATAGGTGTCACGTTACGTTACGTTTATGTAGATATGTCACGTTACGTTTATATAGGTATCACGTTACGTTACATTTATGTATATATGTCACGTTACGTTTATATAGGTGTCACGTTACGTTTATGTAGGTGTCACGTTACGTTACGTTTATATCAATTTTCTATATATGGTTTTATTACTTATTTATGATATTAACAACTAATATTGAGGGTAAATGTGTCAACAAACTTCCCATAGGACTTATAGGAACATAAGTTTTTTAGTAGGACCATATGTAGCATAAGTCTCCCTAATAGTACTTCTAAATAATTTTCCCTTTTTATAAACATATGTATAAAAAATAAATAGAAAATATAATCTTTGACTTTTGATATAAATTATAAATTTTTTTAATAATTTTTTGACTTTTAAATTAAGACAAGCACTTGCTAAACGATGTCTCAATCTGATTACTGAAGATTCGTTCGTTAGCCTCATACACAACCTCCCATAACTGCTTCCACCGGCGGAATCCTAAATTTCATGGTCTGAAACTGCCGTATACCATGGCGATCGCCGACCACCACCACCACCACAAGGCTCGCTACAACGGAACACTCTGGTGGCTCTGCAAGTTCTGGAAATCAGGAATAGCTTCTTCTTCACCCTCTTCTTCAATTCAGAACTCTATCCACCAAAATGGAGGAGTCGCATCGAATCCTCACTCCTTCTGACCAGGCATCGTCTCCGTCTCGATCCGGCCAACAATCCCGACTTTCCCTGTTGGTTTGTTTTTGCATTAATTATCATTGAATTTAACCTTGTTATAACGAGTTTTATGTTATTTTATTTACTTCAATGTCTAGAATAACTATTTAGCTATATTAGGAGTGTTTTAGAAAGTTGGTAAAAAGTTAATTTTTTGGCTTTTAAACTTTTTTTTGTGATTAAAATGCCAAAAAGCTGACTTTTTTTTGGTGTGTTCCCATAAGGCTTCTTAGAGCATCTCCAATGGTTGTTGCTATATTGGAGTTGCTATTGCTATAATTTGACAATGAATAGCGTTATTTGGCCAAATTATAGCAATGGTGCTCCAATGGTCATTTGTTATTTTGGCAAATCTCAACCAACTTTTCCTCCAACTTTGTAGGTGTTGTTTAGATATAGGTTTTGTGATTTTATTTTTGTTTTTTTTTTGGTCTTTTGTGACATTTTTTTACCTGTTTGTTAAAAAAATTATATATTTATATTATTCCCAACTAGACAAATATAAAAAATAAAAAAAATTGAAAAAGAGAGCAGTGAAGGTTTGTATTTATAGGAAAAAAAAAGAGCCATTTTTTTTATAGTCGTTTAAACATAAAAAAGAGCCGTTGTAGTTATGTTTCAGTTATGTTTTTATTTAATTATTATTTTTTTTTAATGAATAAAGTAGCACACTTGGATATCAACCGTTGGATTATTATTAATCAACGGCTAAGATCAATGGGATAGAGCACACTTCGGATGATTTCACAAATTCCCATAATTGAAAGTTTCCAGATCAATGGGATAGAGCACAACTTCGAAACTTCAGAGAGAGAGAGAGAGAGCACAGCTTCGAAACAAACTTCGGATGAGTGAAGATCAGAGGGAGAGAGCTTCGGATCTCTGCTTCGGATCATCCTCTTCAGATCAGCTTCGGATCAGCATCTCCTTCTCTTCCACTTCATCTTCAGATCAATGATCATCCACTTCATCTTCGGATCAATGATCATCCCCTATCTTCTCTCATCCGAAGCTCGCTCTATCTCTCTCTCTCTCTCTCTCTCTCTCTTCAACCCTCTTCTCCAACCCTTTTCAACCCTCAGCTTCAACCCTTTTCGATCTGAAGAAAAATACCTCGAAAAATGGAAGCCGTAGCCCCGGAAGAAATACCTCGAAAAATACCTGGTATGAAATTTGGATTGAATCCAGAATTTCTTCAGATCCATCCTCTTCGGATCATCCTCTTCAGAATTTCATACCATCTTCGGATCAATGGAAGCCGTAGCCCCCATCAAATCCAGGTATTTTTCTTTGGATTATTTGAGATTATAATGGATTATTTTAATTCTGAAATTATTTGGAATATTGATGAATTCTGAAATTTGGTATTTTTCTTTGGATTATTTGGTATGAAATTATTTATGAATTCTGAAATTTTGATATGGAAAGGTGAACTAGGGGCTTCCTGAAATTATTTATGAATTCTAGTATGAATTTGATGAATTTGATGAAATTTTTTAAATCTGTTTTTGGTATGAATTTGTTGAATTTGCTGAATATTGATGAATTCTGGAATATTGATGAATTCTTGTTCATTCTTGTTCAATATTTTTATATAAAACTTCATGCATTCTGGAAAATCCCAACTGAAAGGGAAGGAGGGAAAAAAGAAAACAGTTTAATTTTGGGTGACTTGGCAGATTTGGCAGCTGCCAAATTTGGCACTTGATTTGGCAGTTGTCAAATTTGGCAGCTGTTATAGCATGCCATTGGAGAAGCCAAGATTGCCCAAGCTGCCATATTTTGGCTTTGGCAGCTGATTTAGCCATCCATTGGAGATGCTCTTAGAGGGCATTGAGAGATTTTTTAAACTAATTTATGTGAATAAATAGATAAAATAAAGAGCAGTATCGAAGCAGATGAAAAATTAGGTAATTTATATAAATTTCCATAATATTAACACCTCACTTGTGTCATTTCAAATGTGAAGTTATGTAACTTCCAAATAAGGTGTACTCATATCTTCACAAACTGCTAAGAATAAATAGGGAAACAACGATTAGCATATCTAATAATTGTTTCAGTTTTTAATCTTTGTATTATATCACTCTTTTTTTACAACAGACCAAAGATTTCAAACATTCCTATATCGTGCACACATAACTCCTACTATATTAAATATAGGAGTAGTGATATACAAATAAAAAATTAAAACAGAATTTTCATATAAAATGATGTAGTTTAATATGAACCCTTTACTTTATAACTCAACACCCATAAACATGAATTTATTTACAAGAATAATATTGTCACATTATATTTCTGTAAAAAATTTTATATAAATTTTATATATGGATATAATTTTTCTACATATTAATTTTTCCTTTCAAGACTATTTGTTTGTCATCTTTAATATGTAAGCAATAACATGAATTTCAAACTCCACAATTTGTGGGTCAGCTGGATTAGCTACAACCACCATCTCTCCAATTTTTTCAACAAAATTAAAGTCAAGTGACACTGACAGGAAAAACATGTTGGAAAAAATGAATTTTTGGTGACTTTAAATATTAAAGTGGATTCCAACCATCTATTATGTTGGGTCCAAGTGGGCCAAAAACCATTGAGGATTGAATAAGAAATTGCCTCATGAAGTTAGATTCATGAAAGGGATTTTAAAGAGTATTTAAATCTTTTTTCTTGGCTAAAGGGTGTGAATCCTTTGGGCATCCAAACTTTTCAACTTTCTGAAAGGGGTTATGGATACTGTTTAATGGTGCTTTAATAACCAGTCATAACGGCTGGAGGCTCTTCCTCTCTCCCCTATACATGTATAAATTGAGACTCTCCTGTCAAGTCTCAGATATAGAAAATTTTTGCTTCTATTTTACAAGTCAGTTTGCCAGAAAATTCCTACAGGAAGAGAGTGCTGTCATGGTTTTGTTCGCTAAGCTAGACATAAAGTGCTTCTGCTGTAGCAGGTTTTGACCGTCGTATCCTGGGAGACGGACGCCAGAATTCTTTAAGCACTCGACCTGTGAGGCGGCGAAATCTGTTTTAAGGAAACTGTTACCATGCAGGTTTCGATTTACTTTCTTTACCATTTTATTGTATTGTCTATTTCTGTTGTAATTTAGTTGTAATTCTCAGCATGTGTTCTTGGTATATAATTTTAATTTATTCGTGAATCTATTTATTTAATTTCACAATTTGGACAACAAAGCAAACTACCAAATTAATAAAACTAGAATAATAGAATTAAGCTATGTTTCGTTTTAACTTTTTGGTTAAAAAGGTAAAAAAAAGATAAAATTGGTTACATAAGTTCATAAGACAAAATGTAACGTCTAAATAATAATCATTACACTTTTTCTCTCACAAAAGTAAAAAAAAAAACTCCAAAAAAAAGGCCAAAAATAAAACCAAACGAGGCTATTTTACAAACACAATTATTATTTCTGTTTGGTTGTGCTTATAAGCTGATTCATAAGCCTATTTTGCTTTCTTTCTTTTTTTAATAAAAAAAAAAATTACTTAGGAGTGATTTGAAATTTGGCTATGTTTTTTGATTTTTTATAAAAAATATTCAAAAAATAGAAAATGAATAATGTGACAAATTGTAATAATATTTTAGGCTGAAATTTTGATATTTTAATTTAAGAGTTGTGTCAGACTAAACAGTGTGGTGCACACGCAGCTTCTATTTACATATTATTAGACAAAAATAGTTTAAGTAAATTCAAAAAAATGATTATTTGAAAGCTGGGAAGAGATGTTTTTAGTTTTGGCTTTATGTTTGCTGATTATTATCTTTAAACTTATAATAAGAGTTTGTTTAAGGGGCACTTTTTCATAAATTTCTTTTATGTTCTATGTAGTTCATATTATTTTTTTATATTCCATTAAATCCTATGAGTGACATAGTTACCAAAATATCCCTAATAATATTCACATTTACAGTGTAAATGTTCTGTGATATGAATGTTCACACCGTTAATGTAAATGTTCATAATGTGAACATTCACACATCAATGTGAATATTCAAATGGGGTCCTCCTTATCAGCTTCGAGATTTGCCTGGTCATTCCATTCAGTATAATTACCATGACTATGTTGATGCCTGGTTCAAGATTTTCCTGTACCAAAATGAAACTTTTAGTCACTCTTGGTACATCTGCTTTGATCAAAAATTCAAATCTGAATTACCTACCTGGTTTCTGAGATGGTGGACTCATTATGGTACCATTTCAGACATCCTCCCTGGTGATCTCATTGAACTAGTTAACTATTTCTCCTCTGTTTACCCATTCACCACTCATCAGAGACAATTTCCATCTTTGCTAATTTTTATATCCAAATATAAACTCCCATGGATATTTAAATGGCAATATGGAATTGATGGTAACATAATCACCCGTCAACATTCAGTTAAATGGTGGGCTAAGTTCAATGTGCCCAGAATATTTGAAATTGTTCAAGAAGAATTTCCTGTTGATCAATATGCTCCAACTCCTTCTATGATCAAAGCCCAGCAGAACCCAACTGCTGCAATCAGTCAAGGAAGTCAGCCCAGTCTTCCTCCAATCAACCTTGGAAGCCCCTCATCTAGCGGTTCCAAGCCCAAATCCAAATCAGTTCAGCCAACCCAATCAAAATCCAAGGCTAAGTCCAAAGCTCCTGCAGTTCTGGATCAGCCCAAGGAACATTCACGGCCCAAATCAAAGTCCAAAGCTAAGGCTAAGCCCATTTCACCCCCTGCTCAGCCCAAAGCTAAATCAAAGGTCAAGACCAAGTTATCCAGATATGAATTGCTCCAGTTAGCCCGCCAAATTACAGATCAAGCTGAAGCCCAATCAACCAATTCAGAAAATTCAGAAGACAGTTCAGACCATTCACAATCTTTTGAAGGATCAACTACTCAACCAATCTCATATGGCAGATCTGAATTCCAAAATGCTCAGGACCCATTTGCCTGATCAAACATAGGATTCCCTATAAATACAAATTAGCTTCAATCAATACTCTTTTGAGAAAAGCTGCTAATTTGTATCTATTCCTATATTCACGTGTTCCACCGAAAGTGATGAATAGTAAAAATTACTGTTCACTTTTACTGTTCACCGTCACTATTCACTCAATCAACTTTTATTAAAGCTGCATATTCGTGCTATCACTCCACCGAAAGCAACCGACAGCATCTCCTTTATCCCATGCGCTGCCAGCTGCTTTCATCAATCAAAGAAGTCACAAGATTACTGTATCAGTCACAAGAATACTGTATTAGTCACATGACTACTGTATTTTCCTTTTCTATATATTGTAACGAATTCATTCAGAAAGCTTCAAGTTTTTAATTCTTCAGTCTAGAGAAAAAACAGAAAGCTCTGAGTGACAAATACTCCTCCTCATCTTTTGTAACCCAATTAAAGATCCTTGCAGTTGCTACAATTGTAATTGTAAGTTATTTTCTGTATTTTAAGTTATGACAGTTTTATATTATGTGCATTCCAATTCTGTTGTTCAATTTTAGTCAATTTGATTTCGTAATCCATGTTCTTCATTCTACTTGCTGCTTCCGCGGTCTTGGTATCAGAGCCCGGTGATATTGTGTCCTGTTTCTCACTGCTTTGTTTCTTCTAATTAATCTTTTCCTTTGTTTATTTGATTAATCTGGTTTTAATTAATCTTTTCAGTTCATCTGTTGTTTATTTGAATATTCATATTGTAGAATATGAATATTCACATTACTAAATTACTAACAGTTCAAAAATATTTGTAAGGGTAGAAATGTTCATAAAATGCTTTAAATATGAGAATTAGGATTTGGTAGATCAAATATTCAAATAATAGGACTTATTGGAATATAAGAATATCTTATGGACTAATTGGAATACAAACACTTAAAAAATGATTTTCTAAAAAATCTCCCTTTGTTTAATAATTGATTTTTTTAGTATTTTTTATTTATTTATTTATTTTATGAAATGTCATACATAGTGTAAGAATAATAGATTGACTTTTTATAGTGATTTTTTTAATTAAAATATCATCTTCTCAACGAGGCTTAAGTTGCATCAAACAAGCTATAAATGTCTGATATTTAGGTGTTTTTGATGGTTTATTTGCTTGGTTTATAACTTATTTCTTCCTGTGGGTCCCCCGAAACGTCGGAAGAACTAAAAATATGTATTCCTATAGGTAGTGACTTTCCTTTTCAATTGGGAACATTACGCTATGTTTGGGAACCATGGAGTAATGTGACGCCCTCAAAATAAACCCATAATATACACAATATTGACATGCATTGTGTACGGGGAGCAAATATTCCGGCGAGCCCGTACTCCTTTCTTCCAAGCTCCGTTTCTGTCCGATCACCTGCGAGCACAACAGCGGTGAGCTACCCGGCGATGTGTGGCCGGAAAACCCCTCCGACGGTCAAGTTAGCACACACCTTGGGATAGAGAGAGAAAGAGGAGAGAGTGTTTGAATGTAAGTGTTCCTTACCAAATGTTCGTCTCCCCCGTATGGGGGGCGCAGACATGCTTATATACCCTCTGCACCCCAAATCTACTCCCAGTGATCTCTCGACACGTGGCTCTGCTGTCCCATCTGTCAGCACAAGTCTTGCTGAGCATCACCTAACCCAACTGCCAGCCCACTCTGCTGGGAGCTCGGCAGCCGGGCAACATTATTTCGGCTATCAATGGCCATACTGCACTTCAAGCCCAAGTGCACTTGATGTCGTAGTGCTCCTACAACCGGGCTCATTTCCAGCTGTGCTCGACTGCATTCCGGCGAAGCCGAGATGGAGATTGATCACACTGGTCATACCGGGCTAAGGGCGCGCGTATTACAACCGAGCAACGCGCGAGCTGTGAAACCCTTGCCTGACTGAACCTTAACCTGACCGGCCTCCGTGCCAACGAAATCAGGTAGCTCGGTTCCACAGGGCCTTTGCCATTACCGAGCAAGATCACGGCCCAATCTCGGAGCCAAATACCTCGGCCCAATCTCAGATCATTAATCTCCCTCTCACATTGGTAAAAGAAAACAAAACATTATTCCATTCATCAGAGTATTCTTATTAAAAGACATTACATGTAACATCGAAAATAAAATGCCCTACGGGCTTACAGCTTTCCAAGCCAACACTTGGACACAAAAGTCTGAGTACTAACTCAATTACACATTAAGCCCTTGGCTTGAGTTTACATGTAATATCAAAATAAAACAAAATAACAACTAACTAAACAGAGTCTTCAACTCCAAATCCTCCCAAGCTAAGTCCTTAGAGGTAGCATATCACCTGGACCTGAAAATGATGTTCCCATACAGGGTGAGCCACAGCCCAGCAGAAATATACTAAACCAAATATAAGAATTAACTAAAGCAATAGCATTCGAAAGATGGTTAACACTTACAAATCCATTGTATCATTATACAGTTTCATGACAATAATGTCCATGACATGTTTCACTTTCCATTTATACAGACATGGCTCAGAACCTGGCCAAACACTAATAATGAGACTACATCTCATATTAATATTACTTCTGATATTTACAACTAAATGAGGCTAAGGCTCATAATAAAACACTTCCATCAATTGATAAGTACACATGTTTGCTGTACTAAAATACTTCCATACATAATAAGTACACAAATTTGCTGTACTAATGGAGTCCATCCCCTTTCTCCTCCCAAACAGGTTTGAGAGTCCATCCCCTATCTTCCCTCAAACCATGGAGTACATCCCCTATCTCCTCCCAAACAATATGCATATACAATGTATTTAACACTTGTCATATACAATATTCAATCAATACACGTATGTGCTGTATTAATTCAACTGTCATATTCAATGACCTATTCAAAGTGATTAGTTTCAGTTTTCCCTAATCAGCATGCAATGTCTACAACAATCATGACTATCCTCCACCGATAGCCCAAAGCAGTTATTTCTAAACAGAAAATAAATGCATCAACAGATATAAACTCAACATTTTCATAGGTGAGTGATTAAACTATCCAACTACACCATTTAGTCCACAAATTTCTCAATTCCATGAATTAAACTTAATTCCACATTATTCCCAAAATTAATTATACAAATTAATTTATTACAACAATTAGGGTTTTTCCCCTTTCCTCAAAATCAACCCTAAGGTTCAATTTTATCAATTTAACACTATCAATGTCATTTTTCATGACTCACAAACATATGGTATTTAATAGATGAAAACCCCTTTTTTTAAATTGTGAATCAACCCTAACTTTTCCCAAAATTTCCAAACGACACCAACATATCAAAATAACCAAAACTTATGACAAAACCTATAATATGGAGTAGGGTATCCCTACCTCGAAGTGAAGAACTCAAATGGAGAAGATGGCGAAAACCCAAGGTGCTCCAAATCCACTATTGCTCAGATTAAAACGAAGCCCAAGTCACCCTCTATCTTTTATACAAAGAGCTTAGGGTAGAAACACACTAAAAGGAGATGAAACCCTAGAGAGAAGGTGTGTAGGGAGAGAGAGAAGACGGTTCTAGGGTTTTAAAATCAAAAGGGAGATGAAAAAGTGATCCAAAAAGTCGGATCTCGGTTTTATATAAGAGTCGCCCCGCTCGAGCGTGGAAACCCCCGCTCGAGCGTCACTCACAGACTCCCGCTCGAGCGTCAAAAATCCCGCTCGAGCGGCGGATACACACTCCCAGAACTTTTTGCTGAACCAGGTCCCCGCTCGAGCGTCACACACAAACTCACGCTCGAGCGTCAAAAAGCCCGCTCGAGCGTCCAACAATGCAGAGGAAATATTGGAAGATGGAAAATCACGCTCGAACGTCAAAACTCCCGCTCAAGCGGAGAAGCAACAACAAAGGGTCCGCTCGAGCGTCAAAATCTCCGCTCGAGCGTGAAGGCAAAAATCTGGGCAACTACCCTTGGTTTCTAAGTTCACCAACCTGTAACAAACCTGCCCAACACATCCTATAACTCAATTACAAAGTGCGAAAGGATGCAAACAAGATATAAAACATCTACTAACATCCACGGAAACAAGTCCGGATCACTGTACAACAAGGGATAAAACTCAGGATCACTACAAGTAAAGTTGTCAATCCCGTACCGGATAAGGTACCATTTTTTTTCATTGTTACGGTATGTATGGATACCGGTATTTTTCAGAATGCGGTTTTGGATTTATCGTTATAAATACTATTTTTTTTATTAAAAATACTATCCAATACCTAGTAGTTTTAACACAATTCAAGGAGAATTAAAATGCAATCAGAAGATTAATAAACTAACAATGACCCAATACAAAAAAAAAAGAAAAAAAAGAAAAAAAAAAACGAGTACCTAATGTGAACAAGTCTCTGTAAATAAGATCATTTCTTCGTAGTAAGTAGAATAAAAATGTTATGGACCATGAAAACTTATTTTGAATTTTATCCCAAAAGAGTACGGGTGGTATAGATTTAAAGTTAGTGGGACGTGGCTCACATCACAATGAATATCGACCAATGATTGCTTTTTTTGAGTTTGCAATATTGCTGGTAAGTAGAATATAGTCGTCAAAATAGTTCATAAGAGAGTACTTTCAAGTGATGCATAATTCAGCAACATCACAAGAAAGCCCAGCCACTTTGTGACATTTTATTGAGTATTTTGAAGACACGAAGGGCATATAGCAGGATTCCCCTTTGTTATACATAGAGAAGCTAAAAAAGCTCAATAAAAGAAAATAAAAACAGAGATTCAGAGATACATTTTGCAAGCTTGTATTCCATCCCAAACGGATGAGGGCAAAAGCACATATGAAAAGGAAAAACAAGATGCAACTGAGATATCATATATCTGTACTTATTCATAAAAAAAAGTACCCAAACAGATAAGAGAAACGAATTGATGAAGGTTGAATGATGTACCAAACGATAGAGAACTTAACAGAGTGAAATCAAGTTGTCTTTTTATGAAGAAATTTTCTGCTGGTCGTGTACGACAGGATACCGTGGAATTCCAATTTTTTGCTGGTTTTTTCTGGTATGAGCGAAACTCACCGGAACAGGGCGAGATTTGCGCCGAAACAAAAATGGACTCTGCTTGCCCCATTTTTCTTTTGGTACAGTACGTGCCGTCCGGTACAGAATGGGACTGACGACTTTGCCATGGAGAGAGAAAAATAAAAAAGAAATGGTCAGATAAAGTACCTAATTTTTGTGTTATAAAATGAACGGTTTAAATTATCAAAACGAGACAGATAGGGAGCTCTACGAATTCAAACAACACCCTCAAATCTAAATTCTGGACTGGCATGAAACTCCACCGTAATAAACTATTGTAACAAGGTCTAACTTACAGGACCTTTCAATGTTAACCTCCAATTTTAAATTTTTTATTTAAGCTCTTAGAGTTCTATAATTACATTGATATAGATAAAAGTATCACATTTTGTTCGGTAAACGTAAAATAATTTTAAAAACTTCGATAAAATAATTTTTTTTGAATTTTGGGGGGTGGGCGGAATTGGCAAAAAAAATATTAATCTATGGGTAAAATTCTGAAAAAAAATAAATGGGTAAATTACACTTTGCACCCATTGCACTTTACATTAAATCTCACTTTGGCCCTTACACATCAAATTGTGACACTTAACCCCCTGCACTTTTGATCAAGTGTTACTTTGGCCCTTCTGTTAGCCGCATTGTTAGTTACATGAAAAACATATGAGGATAAATTACACTTTGCACCCTTGCACTTTACACAAAATCTCACTTTAGTTCCTACACATCAAAATTGTGACACTTAGAGCATCTCTAATGGTTGTTGCTATATTGCGATTGCTATTACTATAATTTGGCAATGAATAGTGCTATTTTGTCAAATTATAGCAATGGTGCTCCAATGGTCATTTGCTATTTTGGCAAATCTCACCAACTTTCCCATCAAATTTGTAAATGTTGTTTGGATATAGGTTTTTTTGTGATTTTATTTTTGTTTATTTTTTATCTTTTTGTGACCTTTTTTTTTTTTTTTCTTTTGTAACCTTTTTTTAATTGTTTGTAAAAAAAAATTATATATTTATATTATTCCCGACTAGACAAATATAAAAAATTTTAAAAAAATAAAAAATTGGAAAAAAAATATATTTAATGTCTTTTTATTATAATAAAATTATCTTCATTTAATGTCAGTTAATGTATTTTATTTTTTATTGCCTTCATTTCAAAAAATATATTTATTTTTTCATTATACTTTATTGAAAAATTTATACAATTATAAACTAAATTTTCATTATACAAATATAAACAAAATTTTCATTATACAAATATAAACTATTTTTTTTTTTAGCCAAATAAAGCACAACAGCTCTGTCAATTGTCATCACCACCAGTCCACGTATTGGTCTTGAATGGTTGAGATGATTTATGTAGAATCATCCAACATTTTCTTCCTCTCCCTCTCACTGTCTCTCTCATTCCTCTCACTCTCAGATTCATCCAACATTTGTGTAGAATCATCTAACATTTTTTGAGTCTCCGTCTCTCTCTCTCTCAGATTCATCTCTCTTCTTTCTCTCTTCGATCGGCGATGAAGAAGATTGAATCTTCTCACTCTCTTCTCTCTCTCTCTCACAATTTCCTCTTCCATGTCCATCTCAGTCTCCGTGTCTCTCTCTCACTCTCAGATTCATCTCTCTTCTATCTCTGTTCGAGCCGCGATAGTGTCGATCCCTCTCACTGTCACTGTCACTCTCACTCTCTCTCTCTTCTCTCTCTCTTGATTGACGATGAAGAAGATTGAAACCCTTTGTTTCTCTCACTCCTCTCTGTTACTCTCTATCTAACTCCAACAATGGATTGGTGATGAAGAAGATTGAAATCCTAATGATGAACACAAAGAAGATCATCCAAAGAACACAAAGAAGATCATCTAATTTTTTGTGAAAATTATTGGTGAAATTGATTTTCTAATTTTTTGTGTTTGGAAATTGTTGGATGAATTTTGGAAATTTCAAAATTTGGAAATTATTGAATTTTGGAAATTAATTGTTTGGAAATTGCTTCAAATTGGTGAAATTAATTTTTTTTTTTAATTTTGGAAATTGTTGGGTGAATTTTGGAAATTTTGAAATTGTTGGGTGAATATTGTTTGGAAATTTGGAAAGGATGATGAAACTGTGGAGTATGAATATTGAAACTGTGTTTGGAAAGGATGATGAAAAAGGAAGAAGGAAACGGTTGGTTGAAGCTGACTTGGAAGCTTTGGCAGCTTGTGTCATATTTGACACAAGCTTTGGCATTTGCTAAAGATAGCATATAGCGACCCCGTCTTTTTCTCATTTGATTATTGTATCCGGACTTACGTTCCGTGGATTCCGCTGTTATATTTGTTGTTATTGTCCTTTAATTCCTTATTTTGGGTTATAGGATGTGTTTAGCAGGTTGGTTGCAGATTGTTGGGTTTAGAAACCAAGTCTGCATGTTCAGTTTTTGGCTTGGTCGCTCGAGCGAGCTTCTCTTCGCTCGAGCGAGGTCTTCATTTTTGGTTCTTCGCTCGAGCGAGACTTCCTTGCTCGAGCGAGGATGCGTCTAGTACTTAGACCTGAGAGATGTGTTTCTTGGCTCGAGCGAGCAATTCTTCGCTCGAGCGAGCGAGGTGTATGTTTTCGAGTTCTTCGCTCGAGCGAGCATTTCGTCGCTCGAGCGAGCTTCTGGGTTGCAGACCTGAAGCATCGAGTTTTTGGCTCGAGCGAGCTTTTTCTTCGCTCGAGTGGATTTTTGTGTCTGGTCGCTCGAGCGACCATGTCTTCGCTCTCGAGCGAGCCTGTTCAGTTTAAATAGGCAGCAGCGGGTTTTTTAATCACGTTTTCTGTCTCTTTTTGTTTCTAAACCCTAGGTCCGACCCTTCTCTCTCCCCTACACACCTTCTACCCTAGGTTTCATCTAGTATTAGAGTGTTTCTACCCTAGATCCTTTATTAAAAAGGTAGAGGGGGTCGAGGCTTCAGTTTAATCTGAGTAATTTAGGTTTTGGAGCACTTTGGAATTTGGGTCAGCATCTTCGTCTTCTCTTTTGAGTTATTCTTCGAGGTAGGGATCTCCTACTCCAATGTATACGTTCTGTTCTAAGTTTTAGCATTTTAATATGTGGGGGTAGTTTGGTAATTTTGGGAAAAACCCTAGTTGTTGTATTAAATTGAATTGTACGTGTAATTTAAAGAAAACTGGGGAAATTAGTTGAATTCATGATGATGAGGAGATTATTGATTAAAGGGGGTAGTTGATTAATTTAAATCACTTGCTTATTGAATTGTTGATTTATTTATTTCCAGTCTAGAAATAACTGTTTTGGGCTATCGGTGGAGGATAGTCATGATTGTTGTAGCCGTTGCATGTGGACTAGGGATAACTGGAACTATAACATTGGTTAAGTCATTAATGTTGACTGTTGAATTAATACAGACATTATGTGTATTGATTGTGAGATGTATATGTTATGTGTTTACATACATGTATTAGTTGAGCATTGCATATGCATATTGTGTGGGAGGAGATAGGGGATGTACTCCACGGTTAGGGGAAGATAGGGGATGGACCTCTTAACCGTATTTTGTTTGGGAGGAGATAGGGGATGGACTCCATTAGCATCACTATTATTGTGCTTATTGATATTGAAGTGTTTTTTGCATATTATTGATACAACACTAAAATGTGTATCATATTGGAAGTATGGAAGTGTTTTGATATGAGCCTATGTCCTCATTTGTGTTGTTGATATTGGACGTAATGTGAATATGCTATATAGATCACAGTTGTAAGTTTGGCCAGGTTCTGAGCCATATTGATCAAAATGAAATTGATAAGTGTCATAGACATTAGTGTCTTAAGATTGTATGTTGATATAATTGATTATCATGGTTAACCATCTATTGAATGCTAGGACTTTATTCAAAGCGTATATTTGGTTTAGTATTTCTCTACTGGGTGTGGCTCACCCTATATGGGAACTTCATTTTCAGGTTCAGGTGGTTCACTACCATCCAAAGACTTAGCTTGTGAGGATTTGGACTTGAAGATCTGTTTTATTTATTCTAGCTGTTTTATTTGAATTATGTAAACATTCAAGCCCAGGGCTTTATTTGTTTTGAGTTAGAACTCATGAAATGTGTCCAAGTGTTGGCTTGGCAAGATGTAAGCCCGTAGGGCATTTATTTGATGTTTTATTTTCGTAATACTCTGATGATTTAAATAATATAATGTTTTTCTTTAGTAATGCATGCCTTGTTTTATATTTAATGGGTTTAATTTTGAGGGCGTTACAACTTGGTATCAGAGCGTACCGGGTTTGAATACTTTGGGTACGTGGGAAGTGATTAGTATCACATGGGTTCGTCTCGTTTGATAGAGACTTATGTAATGTTATATGTTTTCATGATAACATGTTTATGTGACTATGTGGGTATGGAATGTAGTTTCTAGGATGTTGATTGGACCCTTGAGTTCTAGAAGTCTTGTTGGAAAGGCAATTGATCAATGCTTGCTTTCCACCGGAACTTAGTGGTACGCCTCGGACTTATCATCCAGGAATGAAATTCGTAGGTGCTTATGTGATTATGTGCTTACGTGGATGTTGATTTTTTTGTCCAATGTATTAGGACGTGAGTTTTAGCTTTGGCACATTTATTAAGTGCTAATGTCTTTGTTGTCTTGTTCTTTAGGATGTCAGGACGAGGACGAGCGGTAGGCGTGGTAGGCAGGCCAGGCAGAAGTACCTATACCGGAGGAAATTCCGGCAGTTCAGGAGGGTGTTGGCCAGGCCAATGTGGCCGAGCCAGTAGGACAGCAGTTTATGGGTGCTTTGGCCCAAGGGATAGCAGGGGTATTTCAGGCGTCAGTTGACATTCTGAGGGCTGCGAATCCAGCCCAGGCTGTTGTTGTTGCAGATACGGGTCCTTCTTTTCTGAAGAGGGAGTTCTTCCGGTCCAACCGGACGAATTTTTAGGTGATCCTAAAGAGCCGCTTAAGGCAGATGAATGGCTCGAACAGACAACGAAGATGTTTAGAGATGCTAGGCATCGAAGACGGGGCACTGAAGGTGACCTTGGCATCTTTCCAGCTTAAGGGGGATGCGGGTCAGTGGTGAAGTTCACTAAGGGCCGTATAGGAGGGACTTGGGAGGCTTTTGTAGATGCTTTCCAGGAGAAGTTCCTGTCTTCAGCAGTTAAGGAGAGGTTGAGGAGCAGTTTTTGCCAGCTTAAGCAGAACAGTTCTTCAGTAGCTGAATTTGAGGCATCATTTACTAGCTTGTCCAGGTTTGCACCTGAGTTGGTGGCGTCTGAGGAACGCCGTTGCATTGAGTTTGAGAAGAGGTTGAGGCGTGGCCTCAAGTTGAGAGTAGTAGGTCTTTGATTCGGGATTATGGGCGTCTGGTTGATGCAGCAGCCCATACTGAGATTATGATGCAGGAGGAGGAGGAAGGGCAGAAAGGCTCCAAGAGGAGTCAGGATGGGCAGAGTGATGGTAGGAGACAGAGAGGTTTCACTCCTCAGCAGTCTCAGGGTAGCTTTTCTAGATCGACCTTTCCAGTACCGAGTGCTAGTTCTGGGAAGGGCAGTCAGGGAGACATCACCTGTTTCAAGTGTGGCCAGCTGGGCCACAAGTCTCCAGTTTGTCCTCAGAGGGAGAGGAGTACAGAGAGCAGCATCTTCTTCGGCTCGATCTCAGAGCCAGAGTCAGGGTAGAGGCCAGCCACTCTCGTGCTATCAGTGTGGTCAGCCAGGGCACATGAAGAGGTATTGCCCGCAGTTGAGTGGCACACCTGGTGCATCTGGGTTTGAGGCAGACTCAGGGTCAGCAGCCAGCTCAGTCGGGTCAGGCCTCGAGGGCCAATCAGGGGCTTCTTCGTCCCAGTCTGTGCAGCAGTCTAGGGGTGAGCAGGTTGATCAGAGGCCATCTGGGCGCGTGTATGCTGTTACCAGCGCAGGATCTTAGTACCGGCCCCATCTGTCGTGAGAGGTACCTTCTTGTTTTGCAATTCAGTTGCTAGTGTTTTGATCGATACGGGTGCATCTCATTCTTTGTGTCTGCTGCATTTGCATCTGTTTTGGATTGGAGTTAGCACAGTTAGCGTCTCCTATTTGTGTAGTGTCACCTCTTGGGGGTGAATTGATTTTGAAACAAGGTGTTAGGGGTTGTGATATAGAGGTCGATGATCATAGAATCCTTTCTCCTTTTGTAGTTATGCCTATGAAGGGCTTGATGTTATTTTTGGGTATGGACTGGTTATCGTCATACCGGGCAGTTATTGATTGCTATCGCCAGAGGGTCACTTGTTGTACCGTGGGCGGAGAGTGTTTTCATTTTCTGGGGGACCGGGTTGGTAGTGTTTTACCACCGGGTATGGTTCGCGAGGGCGGAGTGAGCTTAGTGGTTACTTGCTAATCTATCGATTAGTGAGGTGGATGAGACCCAGATTGTGTTGCCAAGGGTGGTTTGTGAGTACTCGGACGTCTTTCCCGAGGATCTTGTTGGGTTGCCACCGCATCGAGAGATTGAGTTCTCTATTGACCTAGTGCCCGGTACGGCGCCAATTTTCTATGGCACCCTTATCGTTTTGCCCCAGCCGAGTTAGTTGAGTTGAAGATTCAGCTCCAGGAGTTGCTAGATAAGGGCTATATTCGGTCCTATGTTTTCGCCGTGGGGAGCACCGGCCCTCTTTGTTAAAAAGAAAGGTGGTGCTTTGAGACTATGTATAGATTACGGAAATTGAATCGGGCTACGGTTAAGATAAGTACCCTATGCCTCGTATAGATGATCTGTTCGACCAGTTGAAGGGTTCCCGCTGTTTCTCTAAGATAGATTTGAGATCGGGTTACCACCAGTTGAGGGTCAGGGAGGAGGATATTCCGAAGACGGCATTCCGTACGCGGTATGGCCATTATGAGTTTCTGGTGATGCCATTCGGGCTCACCAATGCACCGGCAGTTTTATGGATTTGATGAACCGGATCTTCCGGGAATTCTTGGATCATTTTGTGGTCTTCTTCGTGGACGACATTTTGATTATTCACCTTCAGAGAGGAGCACGAGGCACACTTGAGAGTGGTGCTAGAGTTACTTAGAGCCCATAAGCTTTATGCTAAGTTCGGGAAGTGTGAGTTTTGGCTAGAAGAGGTGAAGTTCTTAGGCCATGTAGTTTCTGGGGAAGGGGTGTCTGTTGATACATCCAAGACTGAGGCAGTGCAAGATTGGGCACAGCCTAAGAGTGTGTTTTGAGATCCGCAGTTTTCTGGGATTAGCTGGGTATTACCGTCGGTTTGTGAAAGATTTCTCCAGGTTAGCTTCACACCGTTGACTAGATTGACTCGGAAGGAGTCAAATTTGTATGGAGTGAGACTTGTGAAAAGTCGTTTCAGGAGTTGAAAGTTAGACTGACCACCGCTCCAGTCTTGATTATTCCGGAGAGAGGGTTGGGTTATGCAGTCTATTGTGACGCCTCACGAGAGGGTCTGGGTTTGTGTGTTAATGCAAGAGGGGAAAGTGGTTGCCTATGGTTCACGCCAGTTGAAAATTCATGAGAAGAATTACCCTACGCATGATTTAGAGTTAGCAACTGTGATATTTGCCTTGAAGATTTGGAGGCACTATCTTTATGGTGAGAAATTCGAGGTATTCTCGGATCATAAGAGTCTGAAATATCTGTTTACACAGAAAGACTTGAATTTGAGGCAGAGGAGGTGGATGGAGTTCATTGAGGATTATGACTTCGAGTTGCACTATCATCCGGGGAAAGCCAATGTTGTGGCCGATGCCCTTAGTAGGAAATCTGTTGGTGACTTAGCTAGTATAGCCATCCGGAGTGGGAGATGTTGGGTGCAGTTGGGGAGTTTGATTTGCATCTGGGCGAATCCGTAGAGGCTGCGGCCTTGTTTTCTGTGGTTGCACAGCCTACACTTGTGACTCGAGTGTTAGAGGCTCAGAGGGGTGATCTTGAGGTAGAATCTCTCCGAGAGAAGATTCCATGGGAAGGTTGAGAAAGGTTTGACGGTGTATCCCGATTTGAGTGTGAGATACCGAGACCGTCTGTTTGTGCCGGAGTCTTGCCGAGAGGAGGTACTCCGAGAGTTTCATCATTCACGCCTTGCGGTGCATCCGGGAGGCACTAAGATGTATCGGGATTGTGTCGCCAGTTTGGTGGCGGGGTATGAAGAGAGATGTGGCAGCATTCGTGTCTAAGTGCCTTACTTGTCAGCAAGTGAAGGCCGAACACCAGAGGCCAGCAGGTTTGTTACACCCTTGCCTATTGCCGAGTGGAAGTGGGAGCATGTCACTATGGACTTTGTTGTGGGTCTTCCGAGGACTCAGCGGGTAGTGATGCTATTGGGTGGTTGTAGATCGGTGACTAAGACGGCGCACTTTATTCCTATGCGCGTGAGAGATTCGGTAGATCAACTTGCCGACTTGTACATTCAGGACATAGTGAGGTTGCACGGGGTCCCAGTGACGATCGTCTCAGATAGAGATCCTCGTTTTACTGCCAGGTTGTGGCAGAGTTTGCAGAGTGCCTTAGGCACTAAGTTGACCTTTAGCACGGCTTATCATCCTCAGACTGACGGACAGTCCGAGCGTACTATTCAAATCTTGAGGATATGCTCCGAGCTTGTGTTCTCGACTTTAGTGGGGTCGTGGGAGAGGCACTTGCCATTAGTGGAGTTTGCCCTACAACAACAGTTTTCAGTCTAGTATCGGTATGGCACCGTTGAGGCCTTGTATGGGCCGACCGTGTAGATCTCCCGTTTGTTGGGCCGAGGTGGGTGATGCACCTCTGTTGGGTCCGGGTTGGTGAGGGAAACGACGGAGAAAGTTGAGGCTTATCCGTAAGAGACTCGTTACAGCCCAGATTCGTCAGAAATCTTATGCCGACCGTAGGAAGAAGACTTTGGTATTCGAGGTGGGTGATCATGTCTTTTTGAAGATATCACCTAGGCGGGGTTTTAATGAGGTTTGGAAGAGCGGGAAGTTCCCCCTCGGTTTATTGGGCCTTTTGAGATCCTTGAGAGGATTGGCGAGGCTGCCTATCGTTTAGCTTTGCCACCTGCAGTTGTCCGGAGTACATGACGTGTTTCATGTAAGTATGCTTCGGAAGTATGAGCCGGATCCATCACATGTTGGATTGGACTGATTTAGTGGTTGATGAAGATGTCTCGTATGAGGAAGACCGGTTCGGGTTTTGGATAGGCGGGATCAAGTTTTGCGAGGCAAGACCATCCTTTGGTAAAAGTTTTGTGGAAGCATCACGGAGTGGAGGAAGCCACTTGGGAACGTGAATTGGAAGTCCGTGAGAAATATCCGGACATGTTTAGTGATTAGAAATCTTATATATAGATTTTTGTAATATTGTTGAATTTGAGAATTTATATATGTCTTAAGTTGGAAACCATTGAGAATGTTTTGGATTTAATGTTAGCATTTTGAACTTGCCTTTTATGGAAGTGGAATATAACATTTATATATTGAATGTGTTGTTTATATCATGAGATTGAATATGATATAGAATTTGTTAACATTGAAGGGAATAATGCATAATATTGATGCAGGTTGAAATATACATTGGTTTTATACATATTGTGAGATGCCTCTTGATAAGAGATGAATGACCAATATTGTCAAGTTGTTGATTATTGTTTTATATATCATTGGGAATTAAGAAAAACTTGTTTTTACAAACTCATGCTTAATTTCGGGG
>JAPPVO010007357.1:0-14526 GCA_030407325.1 Camellia japonica
CCAACACACCTTTATGTCCTTACCCAACAAAATTTCCCCAACAACCAAACTACAGGGCAGGGGGGTCTTTCATTTCCATTTCCATTTCTTTCCCATTCTCTTTCCAGGAGAATCAATGAAGCCTTCAATGAGCATAAGTCGTAAATATGAATAAGAATTTTGTAATACAGGTAAAGAAACAGTAAAATATTCCTTTCAATTGTTCAATACTAAATCCCATTTGTTCAATACTAACTGATACATATTTACATGCCACAAGCATTGAGATGTTCATGGTCACTATCACATAAGTGCAAGTTAAAAACATGAAAATGACTTTAACTAGTTGGACCATTTGATAAATAAAAAGTGAGCTATAATGACCGTAATCAAGCCAAATCAGGCTGCAATTTCCAGACAACATAAACCTTGCTTACTAGTTGATAACAAAGTTGTCAAATCATGAATTGAAATTGTCCTTCTGAAGCTAAATCAGGCTGCCCTTCACATTGCCTGGCACTACATTTGCTATCCTTCTGAAGCTAAAAATTCAGCACCAAAAAAAGAAGATATTATTAGGCAAATGCATGAAATGGCATAAATAGGTTCCTAACACTCTAAAATACACTAAAATATAAATAAAATAAAAAAAATTCACAAGGAGGCTATGATAAACTTTATGAACTAATTATCTTCAAGAAAATTTAAGAATATGTTACTCTATGCAACACAGATACTTCTAGAAGAGAGTCCTATCCATATCATACTCGTATTAAATACCAGTACTCCTCATATACTCATGAATATGTATCTGATGCTTCCTAAACATATCCATAATTTTCTTTAATTTTCTTTAATAAATAATCCTGTAACTATGCAATATTTTAATCTTTATGACATAAATCCAAGATTAATTCTTCCCATACAAGTTCAGATTGTAATAACATACAATCACATACACAAACCAAAACCAAGAGAAATTTAGAAATCACATCACGTAATGTAGTTTTGAATTAGGATTTAGGTATTTCAAGGGTTTGAGATTCCAATTTAATAAAAGATGAGTTAGTTGCGCTGTGCATTAAACTAAAAAATAGAAACCAAATAAAAATAAATTTTTGTCCATTCAACCAACCTTTTTATAGTCGGCATCAGGTTCATCTGCGTGGCACTGAAGAATAACATCACCTGTAGCTCTATAGATCTGACCATTTTTCACCAGCTCTTTATAAATTTCAAGCAAACGAGTATATCTATTGCAACATATAGCTCTTAGCAGCAACTTCTCAACATCAATGCGACTCTGCTCAAGGAAAAATTCTGCCTCCTTACCAGTTAGAGGATCTATAACAAATGAACCATGAAGACACTGAACAAATGTAAGCTTCCCTTGCCTACCATACCCTGTAATAACATTTAGACCCAAAATAAAAATAAATAAATTAAAAGCATTGGCCATCCTGGCAATCCAAAACACATGGGAAAAGTCTATAATTTGACATGCAAATCGCGCACCTTAGGTTGATAATTGTATCCACAAGCACTGTGAATTCCCAATTCACGGGAGAGTAAAAAAGAACCAGCAATGGTCATTTCCAGATAAGGTAGAGATGCCACTACAAGTGCAGTATTATAACAACGCATATCAATTTGATTTTCTCAGGAATAAATAAATAATCAACTCAACTAAACAATTAATAGTTTTAGGTTCAAAGCATATCAATTTAAAATCTTTCAGGGCCCTAATTAATTAGCATACATACAAATGTAACTATATATAATCTATTAATAAGAAGCTTGATTTTGTTTTATCTTTTTTCCTAAACTTTCTGAGCAACCAAACAAGACCTTGATACCATCAAATCACAACTCCACAACCAAACAAAACCTCGATACCATCATGATTTTATATCGATTACAAGTAAACATATAAATTCCGAAATATTATCTTGGACAATGGCAAAAGTCATATGCAGAATTACTCCTTTCTGGTTACCATGTGAACGAAGGAATTTATATACCAGAAATGTAAAGCCGAGTCTTTTCCAAATTTATAATGCATGCTTCAAATGCCAAGCCATAGAGTCATGTAAAACTTACCCAAGGACTGAACTGCGAAAACCATTTTATTCATTTCAGGAATTGAATCAGAGCATTCATGTGCTTCGTGAGAGAGTTGAGAATGCTCCTCTTTCATCACCTGTCCAACAGATAAATGACATATATCAGAACTTCATACACATAAAAATAAATTGAGAATATGAAGGTATAAAAATGATGTCACAGTTTCATATGGAGATTACATTAATTACCTTCATTAGAAACTCCCCAGCTGGCTTTGGCAAGACAATCTCTCGATATGGGTACAACGATTTCTGGTCTCCTGTCTCTTCGTCATCCGAATCAATAACTACAATCGGCAATCTCTCAACTGGAACATCATTTGCAACATCATCGTCAACCAAGTCAATGACATCCTTCTGAGCCGAAGGAGTTGCCGGAAGGTTCTCCTTTGAAGCCCCCCTTGCCAGGTTAACTTCTACGTCCATTAGCATTGGATCCAATCCAAAATAAGTATTTAATGTTTGCCTCCTCCTATCAATTAGATCCTTTATTTCTTTGGTAACACTACCATATTTACCACTATCAAGAGACTCTAACAAATTTGGCACCGCAAATGGATCAGAATAATCAATAACTTTCGAAGAAGTTTTTGCTTTCTTCAATTTGGGTTCGTCACGTGCCACATTCCCGTTCAATTTTTCTTCACCGGGTGATCTTGTTCTCTTCCGTTCCCTGCAATACACTCCTGCTAGAATTTTGGTCAGTTAGTCACAATCTCTATAACAATCAATGAATCGCATTTATGTATAATTTGAGTGTGAAAACAAATTGCAACACCTAAAAAAAATGGGGGAATTACACATTAATGAAAATTTTAATGACTTTGATTATTAATATTTACAATGTTTACCATTTCTTTGTAAATCATTTTTTTCAATACCTCAGATGGGTAATTCTCCCCCCAAAAAATATATATATTTATTAAACAGTTCATCTACCGTTTTAATCCTCACCCAACCCACAAAAAAAACAAAAACAAAAACAACAACAACAACAACAACAACAAAAAACATAATATAGATCCACAAAATTTAAAAAATATATATATTTCAAATAAACAATTGCAGAGGTAAGTAAGAGTGAGAATACCAGTGGGGCTATAAGGTGGAAACTTGGCTGCTAGTGGGCTGGAATAATTGCTTGGCCAGCCTCCGAATGTTGACTCCATGATCACTACATTCCACAAAAACAACAAAGCTAATTACTTCAATTGATCAGGTACATTCAATGACAATGATTTGTACGGATCGTGTTACATAACTATAGGCTCAGAAAATGCTTGTTCATCATCGTTTTGAGCCTTTAACACCATCATTTATAGATACTCATTTTAAGCACCATTAATCAAATGATGAGTACAAATTGAATCATAATTATTTTATTGAATTTATAGCGTCTTTTGCAACCTGTTGTCAAGTTTTAGACAGCAGCACTGCATTTACAGATTGCATGATAAAATATATGCATTTTCTTTCATATGCATGATGTGTTAAACTCACACCATTAATGAACATGGGTATGATTATGATAACTGTGCATAACAATTTTAAAAAGTACCTTACCAAGTTTGGCAACTTCATCATGCCTTTCTGAATCCCATGCCAAAGGCAAATTTTGCAAGAGCTTTCAAGCGTGCAAGTGAAAGCTCCAAACCCAACTCAAACAGCTGCAAAGAAATGTTAATTAGTGAAAAAGAAGTATGCTACAGTTCTTACAAACCACACAGCACAGCAAGTAAATGAAATAAGAGCATCATACCCAATTATCAGCTCACTGATCCAAGGCAGCAGCAGCAACACACAGCCGGCAGCAACCAGAATGAAGAAGCAGCAAGCAACCAGCAACCAGCAACACAGCAAGCAGCTACCCCTTCCTTCAAAACAGTAACAAAAATAGCAGCAGCATCAGCATCTAGAATCTTATAAAATAAGCCACAATTACAAAATAAGATAAGCCAAAACCCAGAACTATATAATAAGCTAGATCATTAAACAATGTAGACTAATCCAACTGAAAACACCACCTGAACATAATGTTTGAATATACTTACCAATGCTGGTTGTTCCTAATGTCCTAATTTTCCCCCTGTTCCACAACCCCTTCCATGGGTTTGTCTCCTGGGTCTCTTACTATATACTCTCAGTATATCTTGCGCTGCCGCACGTACGACTCCCTCGCCCGCTTCTGTAGAAGCTGGCTGCACATCACCAATGGCTGCAGTACAATCATTTGATACCACCTCCGGCACACCTTCACATACGGTACTAAGCTGTGAAATGCCATCATCCGCTGCATTATTGTCATGCTCTATTGCTTGGCGTCGCCCTCGCCCTCGCCCTCGACCTCTACTTACACCACGACGGCCGCCACAACCTCTACCCCTACCTGTCCCTCTGGTAGGTGCATGGACCTGGCCCTCCCCCTCCCCCTCCCCATCAATGTGGAAGTCATGGGTAATGAGTGGATCAACATGGTAGGTGAAGGGTATATGTGGTGTAGGAGATGATGGTGGGGTAGGAGATGATGGTACTATCAAAGGGTCGGGTGCAGTCAATGTCGACGCAGAGGGAATTATAGTAGACAGACATGTAGTAGATAGTGGTGCTAAGGGAGTCACCGGGGTACCAACCGCTGTCCTATATGGGGGTGGTGACCAGGAGGGGTCCAATATATGGCCATGGTGTGTGGAAGTATGGTCAGACATTAGAGGATCTACCTCAGGGGCAAACTGGGATGTGTACGTGGTATATTCAGGTGGGGAAGTCTGCGGTGTATGCGCTGCTGTAAATGGACCATGAGGGGACAGGCCCATGGAAGGCCCCTCACCAAAGTGTTCCATATCGAAATAATCCGATTGATGTGCATGACGTGCGGTAGGATGCGGTGGAGGCATTGATGTCGATGGCTCACTGGATGGCATATTCGGGTGCGGCATTGATGTCCCTGTAATATCTACCCCCATATAAGGATCCTCACCAAAGTGGCCGAAATCTAGTCGGTCACGTCGGTGTGCCTGTTGCAAACCATCGTACAATAACTCCCTTATCTCGGCAATGGCATCCGATTTTTCTCTAGCATCACGTGTAATATGGGCAGCGTCTGCCATGTGATATGCCCGCGCAACTCGACGAACCTGCAATGTAATGGTAGCTGTGTTACATAACCATCAATGCCAAATAACAAACATAGACAAACTTAAGCAAATGTTGTTTTGGAGAATATAAAGAACTTACCAATCCCTCTAAACTACCCCGACGCCTTGGTATCCGAAGGCAGCAATGTCACTCGGATTACTAAGTACTAGACGTGTATGACGGCGAAACCATAACATGTATGGGTCCGAAGATGTAAGCACTTCATTGCTCCTCTCAGCATGGACAATGGTGTTGCGTCGGTTGTTCCACTCACCAATAAATGTCTGGTATTCCTTTGCCCAATCAGTGGCCATTTTGCCACGCCTATCTCTAAAATGCATAGCCAAGTGGGCGTCAAAGCGATCAGGCACACTCTGAACTCGTCCAAATTGTCTAAGCACCCGGTCGGGGAGATGCCAGTCAATGATATCGAAGCATATAAGTGGCACTCGTGCCATCCATATGTCTTGACCAACGGTACAATACGATGGGAAGCTGGTCATGATGTCATCCTCCGTCCCGTAAGGCTCCCATATGAACTGCAATAGCAATGCAATAATTTAGAGATCTATTCGTACAACGGACGTTGACAAACAAAAAAATGGGTAAATTCACATGAACAAATTACAAACCTCCCCCTCCACCATGCGGTCGAACTGGTCCCGGAAGATGAGACCGACATTAGTCGATATCACCTCATGGCTGAAGGGAACCCTCCACCTGCAAGCTCGCGGGCCAGGTGGTAACAGCTGGTCGCCCTCCCCTATGGCACGCTCGCCAACAGCAATGTTCGACTTCCGACTAGGGGCGATCCTGCTCAATCTTTCCCACGTTCAAACCTACAATGAATGATGCCATTATTAATTTATTACAGTAGGCACTTTAGAAAACATGGCAATTGAAAATATGAGATAAAACTACAAGTCATTGCAACTCACTTGTAACAACACTAGTGGGCCAGCTATCTCCTTCGTATCAGCCTTAGTTGCCCGGCACAACATCCTGTACAAACATGCCAATGTGGCACCACCCCAGCTGTACTCCGAAATACGGTCAAAGTCTCTAAGTAGTGGCAAAAACATCATCTTGACTATATTTTGTGACTTATCAGGGACGAGTACCCCCCCAATAAGCCACAAAATATAGGCTCGAGCATAATGATGAACCGTCTCATCGGATGCATCATGTGGAAGGTGACGGAAATGCTCTGATATCCATTTCAACTTAAGTGATGAGCCTATGAAGTCTTCTGCTGTAGGTGATGCCCCTAACAACTCCACACATAGCGCTATCAAATCATCCAACTTCTTTCCTGGGTCTTTTCCAGTGACTGCGTGTCCGTCAACCGGTAGGCCAAATAGAATAGCCACATCTTGTAATGTAACTGTGGACTCTCCAACAGGAAAATGAAATGTGCGCGTCTCTATGCGCCACCTCTCTACGAGGGTTGTAATGAGATGGTGGTCCAATCGAATAGGCCCAATCCGATACACCCCGTAGAACCCCGCACGGAGTAGGCAACGTAGGACTCTATGGTCCAAGGCGGTGTCCCATATGCCGGAATCAGATCGTCGGCATTTCAATTTCGGCTGATCTTTCGCCTGCACAAGACAACGTTGTGTGTAAGAGACATAATGCTTGTACAAATGACAATTGAAATTACATTTTAGTGGTGCATAGTGCGTAAGTGGTGTAAATGTACAAAGATAAATACATACAGACACAGATTTGCAGTGTCATGACATAGAAATAAAAGGCTCTGTAACAAGCCCGCGGGGGACCTCGCTACAGCTCGGACTCGATTTGTGTCACGGTTCTTAATCTTGAACCAAAGAGTCCAAATTCGGCAAATCGTTTTGGAAAACAGATTTTTGAAAGAAGTGCCAAACATGGACTGCTTTGCCAAATACAGAGTTGCCACCTAAATATTTTATTTTTGGGAAATTTAGGAAACCCTGACTCGTTGCCAAAGGCCACGTGTCCGTCATCACCAAAGTTGCCTCGGCTCGAGAACTTGGGTACGATTGGAGAAGGTCACTTCGTGAGCACCCCCGCTCGCCCGTCAAAGACCGGCCTCTACTAACAATGATATCTTATTTTGAAAACATTGTGAGTTCTTATTCCGGTTATTAGCCTAGATTACTATGTGATGCTCGCAGCAAATAAGTATAGACCGAGTCGCCCGAATTGGAACAAAACATTTCATGTTTGTTTGTTTGAAAATGGTTTGATGGTGCTACCCGCAGGTAGGCTAAGACGTGGATTTGCCACCCTCAGGTGGGCTTAGAAAACATGATTTTGCCACTATCTAGTGGGCTTAAAACGAACATTTGATGAATTGTCCCAATCCAAGTAACTCAGCCTCCACCCACAGGCATTCAAGGCAGTTATATCACATAAGCACATAGCCTCATGGTAAGCATGCTATCATGGCAGTCACTCACACGCATGCAAGGATGCTAAAGCATAAAACTCACTGAGTACTCCGAGCCAAAAACAGAAACTGATTAGAAATCATGCATGATCCTAATTATACAGAAATGCCTAATGCAACGCATGCAAAGATGCAAACTATAGTAGGCTCGGCTATTCTAAACATGGCATATGGAATGCTACAACTAACATGTATTCAATTTGGAATTGAAATACAAATGCAGTTTGTATGATGCGCCGAGCCCGGTGCATGCAAAACAGATGAATGATGCAAACATGCTGTCATACTGTATGCTAATCGAAATATGCCCTATATCTAACCATCATAAGCGGGTAAATAAAAGGGAAGAAAGACGTGGGGTTGGAAGACATACATCACACTCACGCACACTTATTACAATTATGCCCTCGCGCAGAGGGTCCGAATAAATAATACAGTCCGAAATAAAAGAATAATACAGTCCGAAATATACAGATTCCTAATTAATTAACAAATTAACTAATTAATTGACAAATTCCTAATTAATTAACAAATTAACTAAGAAAAACTGTAAACTGGCATGATGGCCAGGGGCTGCCTCACTTCCGCTGAATGATGTATGCTGGGCTGCCTTTTTGGAAATCCACTGGGATGCCCAATTTAGCCTCTGTTTGCAATGTTTCTCGAAATGCGTGCCAGACTCCGAAAAGTTGCTGATTCTCTATTTCGCTGCAACAGAGAGCAGGAAAGGGGCATAGCAATGTATTTCACAAATATATGCATGCCTCGATCCTCGTGCCACCAATCACGCATATCGATGCATGATGGCCGAGGAATCGGATTGCACAACTTGATATAGGATGAATGCAGATGAATGCTACAACAAAACCTAACTCCATCATGGATAATCCGGAGTGTCGGTGATTGGGGAATTGAGACCCGTTCCGTCACTCGGAGTACGAAACACTTCTCGTTTCCCGTTCCTGGGCTAACTCCTATCCCGAACACGATGCAATATGCATGATATGCAACTAAAATAAAATCCTAGCATGCACAATGCTATGAAAAATGAGATGCCTCGAAATGCGTGCACACGGGCGCGCAAACCGAGGAAATGATCCTAAGGCATGAAATGGCATGAAATATGATATACAGTGGGACTAAAATGAGATGTCTCGAAATGCGTGCCCACGGGCGCGCAAACCAAGGAAATGATCCTAAGGCATGAAATGGCATGAAATATGATATACAGTGGGACTAAAATGAGATGTCTCGAAATGCGTGCCCACGGGCGCGCAAACCGAGGAAATGATCCTAAGGCATGAAATGGCATGAAATATGATATACAGTGGGACTAAAATGAGATGTCTCGAAATGCGTGCCCACGGGCGCGCAAACCGAGAAAATGGCATACGGAATGCAACAGGACTAAAAAGAGATATGCGATGCAATATGGGCTTACACCAACATGAGAGAGCCTCAGCCACACTCACACGGGAGGCCGATAGATGAAAAAGAGGTGCCTCGAAATGCGTGCACACGGGCACGCAAACCGAGGCAATGGCATACGAAATGCGATAAGACTAAAATGACATACAGAATGCAAAATGGACTTACACTAACATGAGAGAGCCTCAGCTACACTCACATAAGAGGCCGACAGATGAAAATGAAGCGCCTCGAAATATGTGCACGCGGGCGCGCAAACCGAGGCAATGGTCGTAAGGCATGAAATGACATAGAAAATGATATGCAAACATGCCAATGGAATTTCAGCACTGAAATATGGGGGAAAACAGTCCCGAAAGATGGCCAAAGTGCACCCGAAGCATGGAATGATCCCGAAATGCAATATTAGGCGCCCGAAATGGCCTATAGCCATGCAATGCATGCACAATATGGACATGGAATGAAAATACAGTAGCAAGGCAGCCCCAAGACAAGCATTTTTCAGTCATAAAAAGGGCTAAACAGCAAGCATACATAGGATTAAGCAAGAATGCAAAAATGGCCCCGCAAGAAGGGTATTGAAGCAAGTGATACATGCGATGCCAAATGGAAAAGTACCCTTCTACAACACTGATGAGGGACTAAAAATATGACATTTACAGTAGATGACATCCCCCACTCAGTATGAAAACATGCTAAAAATGCCATGCAAGAACTAGGATACACAAGGCTATAACATGAGGTACCCTAAACATCCATCAAACCAGCAAAGACCCTTAATGAAATATTTCAAGAAGATCAAAATATGACTCTTTACAGTTCTGATGATGGCCGAAAACAGAAGCTAGATAAGCCTAAAAAAAGCATGCAAAAATGGGGGCCAAAGAGGGATATAAAGACAAGCACAACATGGAGACCCCCAACAAGGTTGATCCTTTCTACAATGTTGTAGAGGGACACAAAATAAGCCTACTCACAGTTCATGACATGCTCCAAAACAGACTACATGTAGGTCAAACAAATCATGCAAATTTACGGTAATATGAGACATTATGAAGCAAGTGCATGATAGAGAGGCCAAACAGGGTTGATCCCTTCTTCAATGTTGAAGAGGGGCTCAAATAGGCCCACTCACAGTTTACATTATGCTCGAAAACAGATCACTCATAGGCTAGAAAAAGCATGCAAAATATTGACATACAAGAGGATATTGAAACAAGTGCACCATAAAGGGCTCAAACAGAGTTGAGCCCTTGAACAAACATTAAGAACAGCTCAAAATAGACCTAGTTTCAGTTAAGGTCGGAGCTCAAAACAATAAGCAAATAGGCTTAAGAAATGAGGCAAAAATGGGCTACAAAAGAGGGGAAGGGAGACTTACCCTTGTAGACAAGTTCTTGGCTGCCTTTTGCTTGAAGAATGGGAGCCTCTTAGCTGCTGGAAAGCTCTCCTAGCTGCTGGAATGGAGTTGTGATGGTAGTGCTTGATGGTGATGAAGAGATGGAACCAAAACTTGAAGATTTGAGAGAGATGGAGAGAGATATGTATCTAAGCTCTTAAGAGAGTTTTTCTAACCAGCCTAAGAGTTGGGAGGCTCCTTATATGGACCAAAGAGGAGCAAAGGTGGATGAAATGCACCCAAGTGTTCCCCTCCAAAATATCCCCCGGATACAGATCTTTTCTGGGGGAAACAGCTACACAGTTGTAAGACACACCTCCCAAGAGCATGGCCGGCCAGCTAACTTTGTTGGCAGGTGGCCGGCCGGCCACCCCTATGGCCGGCCGACCAAGGGTCAAAAGGGTCAAGGTGAATTAATGGCCGGCCACCAAGTATTGGTGTCCTCTCCATGTCTCCTGATCACAACCCTGTGGTTCAAATTTGACAACTCTAAAACAGAGAGAGAATAAGCCAATTTAAAGGGGTTCAAAAGGTTCAATTGGAGTTATTGGCCGGCCATATGTTTTTAGGGTCCTCCCGTGTGTGTACAACACAAATATGTGGTTTTGCTTGAAGAAAATGGCCCTAGGGTGTTCAACATTAGCCCGGAAGTGAGAAAAACGGGCGCCGGGGGCACCGGAGGAGCATAACTGCGCTGAGACAATTGCTGGCCTCCACCCCTCCAGTGATCTTCTTGGTGATAAAACAGGGTACCTACCAAAAATGAACGAAAACCGATGCAAAACGAATGCTCGGGGACCAAAACACGCAGTTCGGGATCCCGAAAACCGGCCTCAAGCACCGAAAGTGGTTTGGCCACGAAGTGGGTATCTAAGCCCCAGTGTCCTTGAAAGGGAGTAAATGAGATGCATGCCAAAAACCGGAGGAATCGGAGATGGTTGGGTGCCCGAACCGAGGCACACGGCCTGACGGCTCCAAAAACCGGGAACCGGCTCCGAAATGGGCAAATGGCCTACGGCCACAAAATGTAGCCCACGGCCACTGAGAGATGGTCTACAGGATCCTCTCCCTCCCCTCAGGAAAGAAAACAGAGAAAACCGAGTCCGGTTCGCAAACCGAGGCAAGGTACAGAAGAGGGTTCGGAAGTCCGGAGGCAGGGCTCGCAGCCGCGACTCTGGACTTCTGAACGAGCACAATATGCAACATAACCGAGCGCTCAATCGGTGACGTCTGAGTCTTAAGGTCGGTCAAAAATTGGGTGTCTACAGTTGCCCCTCTTTGACAGAACTCGGAAGTCATAACAATGACGGGAGTGAATGTCAAAGCCCAGAGACGACCCATTTTTGACAAGGCCGAAGACTTAGACAATCATACAAGATGAACAGAGATATGTGCCCGCAGGCGTGCCCGCAGGCAGGGGGCAAAATGCAAAGAGACATGCACAGGGCCAAATGATCATGCTAATGCAGCAAGCTGTAATGAAGCAAGTATTCGCAAATAGATGCAACAGTTTTAAGCGAGAATGCAAAGCAACAACTACATTTCTTGCAGTTTAGGAATGCGGAGAATGATTCAATTCTCGTCGCGTCTCACACGGAGAAGATACGATACCTGCGCGATTCGTCTGGTCGCACCAGCCTCAAATGAACCGTACATACAATATCGTGCCTACAAAAGAGAGAAATTCAACAAGAACAATATGCTAACAACATATATTCAATGTGATTCCTGTGGTTCCGAAAGTTTGACACACGCAGTGTCGGCGAGTGAATGCATCGCAATGCGAGGAAGAAACGTGCGTGACAACGCATGCTCGAGTACAGAGGTATGGTACACCAAGAAAACATGCATGACAACGCAAAATGTTCATGAGAAAGCAAGTTATATGCAAAGCAATGCAAAGTGAGCACGAATCAGGGTGCCCGTTTGTTGCGAAATAACGAGTAAGAAAACGCGCATTTCGGTGAAGACAACTCAATCGCGGCCTCGGGTTGACCTCCTGGAGAGGTTACAACATGATCAAAAAGGATACACCTTGATTTTGATGAGTGATGACGAGACACATGTCAGAAATTGCAGCTGAAGTTCCGGCGGAGCAATTTCGCGACCGAGGTGCACTTTTCTTGAACTTTTTCAGGTCCCGGGAACTCCAATCTTCCTCAAATTTTCAGAGAGCTAGGGGGGGAGGTGGGGGACATGGCCGGCTAGGTGGTTGCCCTAGGGAAGCCACGCCATGTTCCAAAAAGCAGATGGCCGGCCAGCTAGAAAGGTGCCGGCCGGCCACCTGCACAAAAGCAGGGGCAATTTTGTCTTTTGCCTCATTTCTATATATATCCTCATCCATTCAATCCAGACACACCCCACAGCCGTGGAAACTTCTCCCTTGCCTCCCAAACCATTTTTTCTTTCAGATCTGCACTTTATACGCGCTTTTCAGCCTCCCACGCAAGTTGTTTTCGCGAAATCTTTCAGTTTTAAGCACTTTGAGTCGACTAAATTTTGATTTCGAGCTTCTCTTTCTCATTTTCCCCACTTGAGGTAAGTTTGTCTCAATATTTGGAAGATTTTTCGGGAGTTGACTTTTGTTGACTTTTTCATTTCCCGGGAGTTGACTTTTTCCAATTTTTTGGCTCATTTTGCTCATTTTTGCTCCTTTTTGCAGATTTCTTGAAATGGCGGTGATACCCTCATGTGGAGGTCCTCCAGGTGCCGGGGATGATTTTGATATCATGGCACTCTGCCCCCGAGAGTCTGCCCTTTTATTCCCGGGAGATATGCCCCACCGGTACATATACTTCCGCGGGCCATTTTTCGTCGTTTCACTGAGTTCAATGACCGGGCACCCGGGGATTTACTTCTGCGAGAGCCGGAGCAGCACCTCTCTCACGAAGCACGAGAGGTATTTTACTTTATTTCCTGCATTTTTCGTGCACTTTGTAGCTTTGCCATGCTTGAACACACAGTTTTAGCTTATGACATAGTACTTTGCTTGCATCCTGAATATGTAGTTCAAACACTTGAATTTCTGAACACTAGGCTCATTGATTGATTGTGAACGCACGGTACACATTAGTTAAGAATCGAACACACGGCTCAAACACTGATTTGTCGAACACACAGCTCGAATTTGAAGGTGAACACACGGCGCACACTGATTAAGAGTAGAACACATAGCCCCAAACTCCGATTTTCTGAACACACAGTCCAAATTGACGGTGAACCACAGTCCACTAATTTTTCTGAAATTTGAACACGCAGCCACTGATTAATGATTTGAACACGCAGCCCAAACACTGATTTACTGAACACGCAGCCCAGATTAAAGTGAACACGCAGCCCACTGATTAATGATTTGAACACGCAGCCCAAACACTGATTTACTGAACACGCAGCCCAGATATAAATTAAAGTGAACACGCAGCCCACTGATTAGATTTGAACACGCAGCCCAAACACTGATTTACTGAACACGCAGCCCAGATATAAATTAAAGTGAACACGCAGCCCACTGATTAGATTTGAACACGCAGCCCAAACACTGATTTACTGAACACGCAGCCCAGATAAAATTAAAGTGAACACGCAGCCCACTGATTAGATTTGAACACGCAGCCCAAACACTGATTTACTGAACACGCAGCCCAGATAGAAATTAAAGTGAACACGCAGCCCACTGATTAGATTTGAACACGCAGCCCAAACACTGATTTACTGAACACGCAGCCCAGATAAAATTAAGTGAACACGCAGCCCACTGATTAAGATTTGAACACGCAGCCCAGATAAAATTAAAGTGAACACGCAGCCCACTGATTAGATTTGAACACGCAGCCCAAAAACTGATTTACTGAACACGCAGCCCAGATAAAATTAAAGTGAACACGCAGCCCACTGATTAGATTCATTTGCACACGCTACTTCATTTCATTGCACACAGCTCATTCATTTCATTTGCACACAGCTCTTCATTTCATTTGCACACAGCTTTCTTCATTTGCACACAGCTCATTATTTCATTGTACTGAACA